>NIPM01000425.1:0-146339 GCA_002738285.1 Holacanthella duospinosa | reverse complement strand
TAAACCTTTATTCAGGAGAAGGTTTTCCTTAGCCTAATTAAATATATGCTCAGCTCTCCTCTCAGAAGGAGACTAACTTATAGAGAAGACGTGGTGTTGCTTAAGGCTTATCCCGCTAGAGCGATTAAAGATCCTAACACGACATNCTAGAGCGATTAAAGATCCTAACACGACATCCCCCTTTTTTTTTTTTTTTCCTAAGTGTTTGACACTTTAACCCGCAAACCCTAAATTTCTTCAATTAGCCTAGTTGGCTTCTTGCGAATTCTTCCAGTAGACTTCTGAGTGACCACGGGAACATCTTCTTGAATGATCTGGTTTGGAACTTCCAATGGAATCAAGTTTCCTGTATTTGAATCATTTTCAGATTTGACCTCTTGTGGTTCAAATATTTTTTCAGGAATCTTGTCTCGATGTCCTTTTTCCAAATTATAAGTGTTCCTCCGGTACACCTTCCCATTTTCAGCTTTCACCTTGTATGACCTTGGTGCTACTTTTTCTTGAACGTTTGCCCAAATTTTCTTGTCTTTGAGCCAAACTGCTTCACCTGGAGTGAGGTCTTCCCTATCTCGTGCTCCGTGTCGTCTATCGTAGTTCGATTTCTGCTGCTGGATTCTACGAGACTCCTTGTGGTTGACTAATTCTTTTGGGACATCTTTGGGTTCCAGAAGTTTCGATATAACTGGAAGTGTTCCCCTCAGTTTTCTTCCCATGAGTAACTCCGATGGACTGAATCCGTTAGAGATTGGAGTTGTCCTATATTCGAGAATAGCAAGATACGGATCAGAATTCTTTGTCAAAATTTTCTTTAGGATTTTCACTGCTGACTCTGCCATCCCGTTACTTTGTGAATACATAGGTGATGACGTCACATGTTGAAATCCGTAGTCTCTTGAAAACTTCTGAAACTCTGATGTTCTTACTGGTTCAAATTGTGGTCCATTGTCACTTCTCACTACCTCTGGAATACCATGTCGTGAAAAGATGGACTTCAAATGGTTAATTGTGGCTTGTGATGATAAAGATTCCAACCTCGCAAACTCAGGATATCTGGAATAAAAATCAACAACCACCAAATACCAACTTCCCTTTGTCTTAAGGAGATCCATGGCCACTACTTTCCATGGACGTGATGGATACTCTGTTGGGATTAACGTCTCATGCTTGTGAGGCTGTTCTTTGACACATGTGATGCACTGCTTCACTAATTGTTCAATATCCACAGATATTCCAGGCCACCAGACACTTTCTTTTGCTCTGGCTCGACACTTCGTAATGCCCATGTGACCTTGATGAATACAATCNCCAGGCCACCAGACACTTTCTTTTGCTCTGGCTCGACACTTCGTAATGCCCATGTGACCTTGATGAATACAATCGAGCATTTGTTTTCTTAGTGGGGGTGGAATGACTAACCGAAATCCTCTTAGTAAAAATCCGTCAACTTCTGAAAGCTGTTCTCGAATATTGTAAAAACTCTTCTCATCCGAGTTTAGAACTTTTTGATCTGGCCATCCTCCATTGATGTAACCCTTCACTTNATTGTAAAAACTCTTCTCATCCGAGTTTAGAACTTTTTGATCTGGCCATCCTCCATTGATGTAACCCTTCACTTGCTGAATTGTACGATCACTCATCTGACATTTTTGAATTTCTTCCATTTTTGATTTAGAAGCAGGGATACTGGAAAAAACGTAACTGACAAAAGCTTCTTCTTCTTCAGGAATTTCCTCTTCCTCTTCTTTGGAAATAATGGGACTGCGTGATAGAGTATCGGCTAATATGAGATCCTTTCCTGGAACGTAACATATTTCGTACCCGAACCGCATCATCCTCATTCTGAATCGTTGGAGACGAGGTGAAAGTTCATCTAAGCCTTGTTGAGTAAATATAGGGACGAGTGGCTTGTGATCTGTTTCAATCGTGACTTCAATTCCCGTGATAAACTCCTTGAACCTTTCACATGCCCAGACGATGGCTAAAGCTTCTCGTTCAATTTGAGCATACCTCTTCTCTGTCNACTCCTTGAACCTTTCACATGCCCAGACGATGGCTAAAGCTTCTCGTTCAATTTGAGCATACCTCTTCTCTGTCTCCGTCATTGTTCTAGACGCATAAGAAACAACTCTTCTGTTACCTTCCTCGTCGAGTTGAATAAGAGCCGCTCCCANCGTCATTGTTCTAGACGCATAAGAAACAACTCTTCTGTTACCTTCCTCGTCGAGTTGAATAAGAGCCGCTCCCAACCCATAACACGAGGCGTCATTGTGAACAATTGTTTTTCTATTTGGATCGTATGTTGTGAGGATTGGGTCTGAGATGAGAACTTCCTTCAATTTCTGGAATGCTTTCTGTTGCTCTTCACCCCAAAGAAATTCACGGTCTGATTTGAGTATTTGGTAAAGTGGCTGACTAACTTCTGCCAAGTTCTGAACAAATCTTCCAAGATATGTCACCATTCCCAAAAATCTCCGCACTCCTTTTACATCTTTTGGTGATTCCATCTTCACAATAGCTTCAATTTTCTTAGGATCAGGTCTGATGCCCTCAGCACTCACCATATGTCCCAAAAATTGAACTTCTCTCACCCCCCACTTACATTTTTCTTCGTTAAGAGTGACATGAGCCTCCTGAAGTCTCTTCATAACCTGTTTTAAAATCCTGTCGTGTTCTCCCACTGTAGACGCGAAGACTAGGATGTCATCTGTATGAAGAGCCACTCCCGGGATATTATCTAACAATTGACTCATTCTTCTTTGAAAATGTTCTGGAGCAGATGAAATACCGAAAGGTAATCGATTGAAGAAATATCTTCCCAATGGAGTAATGAAGGTAGTTAGTTTCTTCGAGTCTTCTGTTAATGGTACCTGCCAAAATCCAGAAGTCGCATCTAACTTTGAAAAGATTTGAGCCCCCTTCAACTTTCCTAATGTTGATTCTAGTGTAGGCATGACATGTCTTTCCCTCTTCACACTTTTGTTCAACTTCGTTAAGTCGACACAAACTCTAATGTCACCATTTGGTTTTGGTTGTAGAACTAGGGGAGCACACCAATCCGTTGGTTCCTCCACTGGAGAAATCACCCCTAATTTCACCATTGTCTCGATATTCTTCTTCAACTTCTCAATTAGTGGCAGTGGAACTCTTCTTGGAGTGAAAACTGCGTAAGGTTGAACTTTGTCCACTAACTGAATTGAATACGGTTTTTCAAACTTTCCTAGTCCTTCAAAAACTTTAGGAAAGTCTCGGGTTGGATTCACTCGAGATTTGAAACTGACCTCCTCCACTCTTTTCACTAGATGAAGATCCTCACATTCCACGAGTCCCAAAAGAGGACGATCCAGCCCTTGAACCACATACACTGTTGATTCAATTGTTTTGTCTCCATGGGTCAACTTGGTCTTGAAGGTTCCAACCATCGGAAGTTTTCTTCTGTCTGGTCCGAATAACCTTTTCTCCGTTTGAGATAGTCTTGAAATTCTCTTTTTAAGAGAATGGTTATACTGAGTGAGTGGAATTACCGTCACGTCTGCTCCTGGATCTAATTTAAACAGAATTGGTACACCATTCACTTTTACCTCTGTACTCCACTTAGCTCTACGTTCCTGTCCATCATTGACGGCATCAACGAAGACTAGTCCAAGACCCTCCTTTTTCTTCTTAGAATTCCACTTCGTGTTGGGAATTGACCTACACACCTTTCCAAAATGACCTTTCTTTTGACACTTGTTACACTCCTTTTCCTTGGCTGGACAATCTTCTTTCTTATGAACTCCTCTTCCACACCATGGACATGAGCTCATAGGTNACTCCTTTTCCTTGGCTGGACAATCTTCTTTCTTATGAACTCCTCTTCCACACCATGGACATGAGCTCATAGGTTTACCTTCTCCTGACCCATTACTTTTCTTTGAAGGTTCTGTCTTTTTCTTGTCATCACTCTTCTTCTCACTTCCCGATTTGTGATGGAAGACTCGATTAACTGATGACAATCCCGTTCTTATCTCTTCTGATTGTGATTTAATTGTTTCGTGTTGACGTGCCCTTGTCACTGCTGTCTCGAGAGTCAAACTTGCTTCTAACTGCAATTTCTCTGATAACCGATGATCTGACACTCCCACTACAATTCTGTCACGGATCAACTGTTCTCTGAGAGTGGAATATTCACAATACTCCGCTAAACGGTGTAACTCTTCAATAAAGGTCATTACTGTCTCTCCAGGTTCCTGTACACGGCTATTAAACTTCGCCCTTTCATAGATAACATTTTTCTTAACAATGAAGTGTCCATCAAATGCCTTGATTACCTCAGAGTAACTCTTGCTATTTTCTTCTGAAAGTTTGAATGAGTCCAATATATCCTCTGCCTGCTCTCCCATTAAATAAACCAAAGTATTGATCTGTTCGGGATCCGACTTTGCTGACAATCCTGATGCCGTTTTGAACCTATCAAACCGCTTCTTCCACTTTGGCCATTCTAACGGCTGAGAGAATGTGAAGGGCTCAGGGGACGATACCGTAAACGAGGCAACTGCTGATGCTGAAGATTGGGTCATTTTCTTTTTTTCTTTTTTTTTTTTTTTCTTTCTCAATGGTTGAGTTCTTTCACAAAAATTTTATTCACTGAACAATTTTAATGTGTCAACCACCGCTGCCACCATGTAATGACAAGTACTCCTTGTTATTATAATTCAATTAAACCTTTATTCAGGAGAAGGTTTTCCTTAGCCTAATTAAATATATGCTCAGCTCTCCTCTCAGAAGGAGACTAACTTATAGAGAAGACGTGGTGTTGCTTAAGGCTTATCCCGCTAGAGAGATTAAAGATCCTAACACGACAAAAAGCTCTCAGGACCAATAAAGTTTAAAGTTAAAGTTGGATTCTTTCTGAGAATTGACAATCAATATGTGAACTGTAGTTGCCATAATAAACAATTAACCTACGTACATGGAGTAGGTTGTTCAATATTGTATTGATTTATTTCCATTTCAACCAATTCCTTTCAATGACATTNACTAACTTATAGAGAAGACGTGGTGTTGCTTAAGGCTTATCCCGCTAGAGCGATTAAAGATCCTAACACGACATTTACAGTGTAAATTTAAGCTAGAAACACATTCAGCATTATTTCAAGTATGGCTACCATAACAAAAATATGTCTATGCTAAATTAGAAGTAGGAGTAAGGCATCGAGTGTCAACAATGCAATGCTCTCTGTGTTATTCCTACATCAAAAGATAAGTTAGGTTTTCTTATATTAAAAATAGGGCCAACATCCTTTCATATTTTGGCTTGAAAGGAGGATTGATAGCCGTTGCTTTAGTTTCACCTAAATTTGAAAATTCAGCGTGTAGTCGTAACCGTAAAGATTGTTTGCTAATAACTAAAAAAATATCAGTGTAGCCGTAACTGTATCCGTTGACGTATCCGTTGATGTCTTAACTATAAGAATAAAAACAATAAACAAAGAGTAATCGTAAAAATCGTCATAAAGTTACCGTAAGAATTAGGATTATATTCAAACATAATCTAGAAGTTACGATTTTATAGAAAGTTACAAATGTGGTCCTACCTCGTCTCTTTTCCTTTCACCTCTCTTTATTTTATTGTCGAACCTTAAAATAATCAAATCACTGGTCAAAAAACACTCTCCATGTCTCCATCTTCTCAGAATAAATTTTGGGTTTGTCTTTTCGTGTTGTTACTTGTCATTGTGTAATTTCAATTTTTCAAGTGAATAATTAAGTGATTGGAGTTTGAATTCTCTGATTTCAAGTCTCCAGGTTTCCCAGGACACTCAAAAAGGTGTGATTCCATTGATCAAAAGGTTTGTTGGTGGTCCAACGAGTAATCAATTTAGTCAGCAAAACTAGTACTTTTTCTTAATTTTTAATTATCGTATTTTATGCGGTTATTGATTGTTGTGGTTGATTACTACTCTTGTTAATTGATTAGTCAACTTTGGTCTGATTAATTCATAACTAAGCATATTGGAAAGAAGTTTGGAGAGTTAATTATTCATTTATTACTTTTGAGGGCAAGTTAAAGTCGGAAGTTGGTCTTCATATTTTTTTTTTGTTATTTCGAAAAATAGTTTATTTAAATTAGTTAGAAATTAGAAGTTACGTAAAGTATACCCAGTATCGATCCCTTTTCATCGTTTCTCGTAGTAATAATTTTTGTCGTAAAGTTTGAAATAGAGAGGTTAAGGGGAGGATAAGGTTTAGTAAGTAGTTGCGTACATACATCAAAATGTCAGAGTCAGCTCCGGATTTCGACGTAAATGAAGCAGCTGCAAATGCAAAAAAGCTAGCATTATCAACAAATTCTGCTCCATCTGCCCAGTCATGGCAGAATCCAAATTATTTCGATTTCTACGCGTAAGTTAGATTTTTACTTATTTACTAACGTAAACAGAGAATATTTGCATGGTACTGATTGCTGATTTCTTACAGGCAAATCCCACCACCAAATTTCTACCAAAGTTCACAACTTGGGGGTGGTGGGATGAATTTCATGACAGGAGCAAATTCAAATTTTGCACCGTCACCTATCCCCCAATTATCTATGACCCCACGCTCACCCAGACCTCATCCACCACGACTATACCAATATCGCCCTCCAGCTGCATTTTACAATAATTACTCACATCCCTCAGCAAACTTTCTACCAGGAAACCAACAACGACCGACTTGGAATGATAATACGAGTAATGGTGAGGTAGTTGAACGGGTAGCTCGGAATCCTGAAAACCACGGTCCTAAACCAATTAGATTCAGTTTGAATTCAGCAGGGAAGAAACACGTTTTCAATAAGCCTAATAATTTTACGGGGGGCGGGGGATTCAGTAATGTAAATACAAGCGGGGGCGGGTACGGTAACAAGACTAGCAGGTTCGGGCCACCTATCACACCACTAGAAGGGACGATCAAGGTTACTCCGGATCCATATACTTCACAAATTTCCAATCATGTTGAGAATGCTGAAACGCATTCCGTACCAAATGTAGACACATCAAAACCGAGTTATGGTATTACTAACGGGAGCAATTGGGCTTCCTCTTCATCACCACAGACATCCACTGGACCTGCACCAGGACTTTCTAAAGGGAAAAATTCAGCCGACGATGACTTATCATTTTCTGCTTGTATAAACTCCGACAATTGGTCTGATTCTCTAAAGTAAAGGAAAATTATTCAATTTACAAAACTATGGCAGAGTAAAGCTAAATTTTTGTTTGATTTTTAGGAAATATGCTGAAAGGTGGTTTACAATCGTCCTTTCTAGTGGCTGTAACGTTATCGACAAGGCTCAGGATCTTTTGCGACAAAAACTCGAAGAAGCATATCGAGCTGGGAACTTCACGACTAAAGATTGGACACTCGAACCGCTGCCTGTGTAACTTACTTATAACTGATTTCAAGATTTTAAATTGAGTCATAGTTTTATAGTAACTAATTGAATTTTTTTTTGAAGTCTTCCTTCTACTTCTGCTCCAACTGTGAAGAATGTATTCAATTTGGGTCCCATCCCAGGTACAGTAAAAGGGACTCCACTGAAGCCGGATGTATTTTCATCAGGCGGGCGTGGAAGAGGTAGGGGTGGAACTAGAGGTAGGACGAGTCCAGTTCGAGCTGAAGGATTTAAGAACAGGCAGGGAAGGCCAAAGGGTATACGCGGTAGAAATCGTTTTAGGTCTAGGTCAACTTCAAGATCCTGGTCACGCTCAAGGTCATCATCGCCAAGTTCTTCCGAAGGGAAAAGTAAAAAAAGGAAGCGGTGAGTAATCAGTCCAACTATAAACATACCATGTTCATGATCCATTAGAATGTAACTTAACATCTGGTATTCTTTACGAATAGTTCCAACTCTGGAAACACTAAATACAACAAGAAGGCTGCGAAGGAGAATAAATATGGAAAGAAGGAGAAAGGAAAAATAAGCAAGAAGAGCAACTCAAAGTAAGTTCAGTCGTCTCACAAATTCACAATCAAATTCATTGAAGACATGTTAAATTAATTTACTTATTCATAGGGACAAGAAGAAAAGCGATGCTCACATTTATAGTGAATTTGGATCCGTTGGAGGTTGTGTTTCGGATAGTGTGAATGAAGCAAGACTCAATGCCAGAGCTGCACGCTTTGCGAAAGACGGTAAACATTTCAGTTATGATTAATAACCAGTCGTTTAACCGTTAATTCTTCATTTTGTTTTATAGAATCGAAAAACTCAAGCCCAAAATCTTCTATGAAGTCTCGACTTGGTGGATTCGTGAACAATTCCAATTTGTTGGGTTCGAACTCAATGGTGAAGTGGACAATTGATACAAATCCTTCTACTTTCAACAATGATCACAAAGGATTTGACATGAATACAAAAATTGTTGGGGCGTGTACAAATCTCGAGAAGATGTACCTGAGACTGACTGCTGTAAGTTATTTCATTCAGCAAATATCTTTCTTGATCATAACCAGTCTGGAAAAAAAAATTTGTATAATAAGTTTTTTTTTTATTCACTGAAATTTTGTAGCGAGATTAGATAAAAATTATAAAAAATATTCCATTCCGTGCACAAGATTTGGTCTGAAATTAAAATAATTTACAAAATTAAATTATCTTTTCAGGCTCCTGACCCTTCATCAATTCGTCCAGTACATATTCTGAAGGAATCCTTGAAGATGGTTCGTGAGAAGTGGAAAAGAAAAGACGACTATCGTTATACCTGTGATCAACTCAAAGCCATTCGTCAGGACCTGACAGTACAGAGAGTAAGAGAACCCTTCACTGTATTAGTATATGAAACCCATGCTAGGATTGCTCTCGAGAAAGGAGATCATGAAGAATTCAACCAATGTCAATCCCAATTAGTTCAGTTGTACCAAACTCTGCCGAATGCCAGAGAAAATCAACTTGAATTTACTGCTTATAGAATTCTATACTACATTTTTACTACCAGTACCCTTGGTAAGTAATAGTTGAAATCACTACTGAAAATATCTAAAGATAAAAATAATACGAATATTACTAACTTGTATTCTTTCTCTCTGACAGATCTTGGGACTATTCAAAGGAGTTTGAATGATACTGAGATAAAAGACGAGTGTATTGCCCATGCTCTCAAATTACTTTCAGCATGGCAAATGGGGAATTATAATCTATTCTTCAAATTACACAAAGTTGCACCTAAAATGTCTGGGTATCTTATTGATTGGTTTGTGAATAGGGAGAGAAAGAATGCACTTCGAAAAATCCTGAAAGCGTAAGAATCAATTGTCTATTTAATTTTTCGTTTGTTTCCAAATTCAAATTGCTTTGGATCCATTACAATGATTTCACAAAAAAATTTAATTCATTAGATGGGAGCGAGATTTTGTATGAATGGTCTGTAGAAAGCGATGCTTGCTTTCAAAAAAAAAATTCTATTTTTATTGCTATTATATACAGAGCAAACCAATAATGGTATAAATTTAATTTTCTATTTCTATTTAAATTTTGCGAGTATTGATGTTTGGTGGCGGGAAATGTGTGATCGAATGCTGAAGTATCGTTTTGATAAGGTTTTAACATGTTTAAATTGTGGTGTACAGTTACCGTCCGACTATGACGAAATCCTTCCTACTTGACCAACTCGATCTCACTGACGAGGGTTGGAAAAAATTTTTAAAGTCAAACAACTTGGAGTCTGCGATTTTTTACTCTGATGCCCCAGCTAACACTAAAATCAAAGGGAAGGAGACTCAAGCAGCCGTAATTGCTGTCCTGGGCTCCTAAAATTCTCATCACAATTCTTTTCAGAAGGATTCCAATAATTTTTTCACCTATCCCAAAAAAAAAAAATAATCAACAGTCTTCGAACAATTATTGAGGGATACATCAGGTTCTCTTGTAAGTCAAGGGTTTCCAAAGTCATCAGTTCCGGTTTCTCAAAATCATCAAAATGGAAATTATTATTGAATTTTCCCTTTATCTGTTTCCTACTTGTAACTCGTCCTCATTTGGGTGTGAGATTGGACACCTTTGGACTCTACAAAAACCTTTTATATTTAATGTTCTAAATTATATACAGAATTATCTCACGTCACGCTGCTGGATCCAGTTTCGTTTTCTTCAGTCAACGAAAGCTATCGAGCGCATCATTTACAGATATATTTATGGAATTTAGATTTCTAGGATCGTTTTGGAATAAAAATTTTCATCTTCATTGTTGATAATAATTTTCAGAAATTGAATCTTATAATTTCATTCTCAAATGTCTTGCATATACTCAAGTTACAGGCCGTTAGGTTACGAATAAGGTAGTTTTTTTTAAATGTTTTCTTTCGTTGAATACGTTGTTAAAATTTTACACTGCCAATGACATTTGAATTCATCACCACCCCATAGCTGGGCACATCATAACTAAGCCAATTAAAAACATAGAATTCCTAGTGTTTCATGACTCGCAGCCAGATTCAGTCACTGGGAGCCCTGACTGACTCGAAACTTTGGAAGTTGACTCCACGAATCTNTGTTTCATGACTCGCAGCCAGATTCAGTCACTGGGAGCCCTGACTGACTCGAAACTTTGGAAGTTGACTCCTCGAATCATGATTCTGACTCGTTAATTTTTGGAAGTAGACTGAGTAAGTGACTGACTCCAGAGTTATGTAATACAAAATGTAGAAGATTGTTTAGGACAATCTGAAATTAAATGAAAACTTTAGTGGTGAAAGTACGTCGGAAAGAACAAGAAAAGTCCGACATTTTTATTTGCCTGTTGAAAAAGAGTCATGAATCACAAGTCAAGGAGTCAACTCCTAGAGTCATGGTTCTAACTCCCAACCGCAAACAAAAAAAAATTGTTTTCAAAAAGCTAAAAATTAATTGACTTTCTCGAATTCTGAGCACAGGGTTGAGTTTTATTGTATTCTCAAACCAAAAATGAGCCCTTACCACTCATGTCGCCTCAAATGAGCAAGAGAAAGTGCATTGTAATTTCAGAGTACTGAGATTAGAGAGAGCTAATTCATTTTTGGTTGAGAAAGCAGAAGAAGAGATAGATCATAATAGTTGCGAGGGATGCGTACTGCTGGAAGACCAACTCTGCGCCTTAGAGAATATAAAGTGTGGCGTGGTGGCTTGACTCCGCGCCGGACAATTCACGCTGAAAGTTGATTCAAAAAGTACTTTATTCGTAACCTAACAGGCTGTAAGTCAAGGATACATACATGCCTATGGTTTGTTTGGATATTTCAACTGCGCTGCGTTAGATATGCCAGTTTAAAAGCCAAAAATACCTTATCGAGATCATTTATTGGGTTTGGAAGGAAATATCTCAATAATTTGAGTACTTACGAATTCGGGTCAAATATATTCAAACACTTGCGTAATACTCATGTAAGTTAAGAATATACATGGTTTGCCCAGGTGTACGGTATCTACCGTAGAGTTTCCAACTAGTCGTAACCCAAAAATTTGGCTTGGATATTTCGGCTTTTTAGAAGTAGTATCTCAGTCAATTCGATAGTTTTATAAATTTAGAAGTTATTTACTACTTTAGCATTTTGCCCATCTACTGCAGTAATTTGCTCTCCTGTCACTGTAAGGCGCGCAATTGCTAAGGGTGAAAGAGAAGTGAAAAACTGCAGAAGAACCATAACCCTTGTAATCGTAATCCACCTCACCAAACCTCGGCGTTTGACTATGGGCTCTGCTCGGTCTCGGCCTCTTAAGAAAATAATTTTGGGCTCTGCTCCGGCTGAAGCTCTTTGAAATTGCTCACTTGGGCTCTGTTCGGACCCGGGCTCTTTCTAAAAGACACCCTTGGGCTTTGCTTGGGCTCGGGCTCTTTTGAAAAATTCTTTTTTGGGCTCGGATTCTTTTGAAAATCTTGGACTCTGCTCGGGCTCTTTTAAAAATTTTATCTTGGTCTGTTTTGAATAATCTCCATTGTATGAGTCCACCTCACACGTACATTACACACTCCTCATGTAGACATCGACTAAGTATGTTCAATGCGCACTAAGTATACACACAACTTCTGCGCATAAGATCTACTGTCCACGTACAATCCGTATTTCTCATATAAACGTTCACCGCGNGGGCTCGGGCTCTTTTGAAAAATTCTTTTTTGGGCTCGGATTCTTTTGAAAATCTTGGACTCTGCTCGGGCTCTTTTAAAAATTTTATCTTGGTCTGTTTTGAATAATCTCCATTGTATGAGTCCACCTCACACGTACATTACACACTCCTCATGTAGACATCGACTAAGTATGTTCAATGCGCACTAAGTATACACACAACTTCTGCGCATAAGATCTACTGTCCACGTACAATCCGTATTGCTCATATAAACGTTCACCGCGCACAAACAATACGTTCTGCGCATTTAAAATGCCTACTGCATATAAAAATCTCCACCGCGGTTGTACAATACGTACTGCGTATACAAAAGTCTTCTACGCATGTACAATGCTTAGTGCGCATAAAAACGTCCACTGTGCATTTACAATGTGTACTGCGCATAAAACTTCCACTGCTCACCTACAATACGCATTGTTCAAGCGAATGTCCACTGCGCGTGTGCAATGCGTAAGGTTCATGCGAACTTCTACTTTACAATTTTGAAATTTCTCTCCTGAGCTCTACTCGGGCTCTTTTGAAATTTTCGTTTGAGCTCTGCTCTTGCTCGGGCTCTTTTGAAAATTCTCTCATGGGCTCTGCACTTTTGAAAATTTCATTTGGGCTCTGCTCTTGCTCGGGCTCNGGCTCTTTTGAAAATTCTCTCATGGGCTCTGCACTTTTGAAAATTTCATTTGGGCTCTGCTCTTGCTCGGGCTCTTTTGAAATTTTCATTTGGGCTCTGCTCAAGCTCGGGCTTTGTAAATTCTCTCTTGGACTCTACTCTTGCCCGGACTCTTTTGAAATTTTCCTTTCGAATATGTTCGGGCTCGGACTCTTTTTTTTAAATCATCCTTTCCTCTCAGTTCAATGTTCCTACTACTCCTCACTATTGCAGCTTATTGATTTTGTGTTATTCACACAAAAGCCCGAGCCGGTAGCCTAAACCGCCGAGCTTTGCACCACACCGTGCTAAATCACGCATCAACACCGTTTGTTTGTTTTAACCTTAGTTAATGCTTAATTAGAAGGTTATCTAAGGTAAGATAAAGACTCCCTGTGGATGAACTGTGTAAAGATCGGTTACTGAATAACTTTCGAATTTCAATTATCTTAAAATTAAATTATTTATTTAGGTAATTCGACTCCTTGGACGGAACCAGGAATTGCGTTGGTGAAGAGATGATGGACGAGCTACCTGTTGAGATCCTCGACAAACTTTGTTCATATTTTCCATTACATGATCTTCAAAACAAATTGGCTAAATTGTCTAAGAAATGGCGAAATGTATGTCAAGCAGCGGTTGAACTGAGAGTTTCTCACGTGAATCAGATTGTCCAAGCCGAGGTGCTTCAGGATCTTCTGACTGAATTCAATCCTACGCTGTCCCCTAGCTCAATGGAACTACTGAAGAAATATGAAAGGAACCATTTTCTCAATGAATTCAATTTGAAGGAATATAACACCAATACGAGTTTAACTTTGATGGAGTCGACAAGGTAACCTGAACAAATCCACGCAACAAGCTATTAAGTTTTAATATTACTAAATAACAAATAATTATTGTGTTTTCTCTTGGTTTTTAGCAAATTATTGAAATTGCTGCGATTGGTTGCACTTGGAACTTGTCGTAATGTATTTGAAGACTTACGTTGGATCAATGAAAAACTAAAACTCATACCATCTCATAAAATTTTTGTATTATTGGTCCATCGTGTGGTTCACTTTATAAGTCAACAAGATCTCTTCAAGATTGGAGAAAAACTTGATGAATATGCATATGAAATTCAAACATCTGATAAATCCTATCCATTTAATATTTCCGCTAAGTAAGCTAAACAACTGAATCAAGGATTACCAAAATAACGTGATTATTGTAAATAATTTTCTTGTTCAGGTATGCAATGATGGATGTTTATCACAATACCATTGTTCTTGTTCCTGACAACAGTAGAATGCCTTGTATCTACAAGATCGGCGAAGTGTGTCACTCGACTAAAACGGTGACTTTAAATCTCATGTGCAAATTATTTCTTCCTTTGACTGTTTCAGCACTGAGAGTTTTCCGAGATCGGGTAATGCCTATCGAGAATCCTAACAAAATCATTTTATGTTGCAAAAAATAAATAAATTATGTATTCCTAAGGTTGTCTGTGTATTCACCACCGGTAATGTTGGAATTTGGCGAAAGCCAGACAGAGATTCCAGTGCAGCTGAGTTGGTGACATCAAAGATCAAGATCAACAATCTCGAACTGGCACAAATGTTTCGGATTAATAATTTAATTGTCATCAAAACAGGTCGTCGACGTAAGATAAACTTAATTTAAAAGTTAATTCGCAATCACAACACAATGTTGATGTAAAGATGATAAATTTAGATGGATATTACATTCTGGATGCTGCAAGTGATGAAGTAGATCTTACTTTGTTTCCATTAGTGAATCAGCTTTTCAGTGTTTTTTCTGTTGATGGAAGTTATAATAATATTGACACGATTCAGATTTCTGGAAACCTCTTGCTTGTTGAAGCAGAAAGTAAGTTATAATTATTGTACTAAAAAAAAATTTTTTTTTTTGGTATGAGTACTTATCCACTAATTACTATATGGTTTTAGTTTCTGAAGGAAATCGTGATAAGAAAGTATTGTGCAGCATGAAACTGAAAAGACGTCCAGAAAAGGAAGATTTTTCAACAATTGAAAGCTTTGTTGAACTGGTTCATCTGGAAGACTCAAGATTGTACTCCGTTTCTGCTAATTCTTTCATTCTCATTCCACCTTCCATTGTACCCAAGCATGAGAGTCACAAGATCAAAGCAACACTGTTGATGGTTGAAATGCCGCAGAGTGGTCGAGTCATTTCTCGTAGCTACTACGCCGAGGTACTTGATTTTATTGATACATTTACTAAGCTCGGTAACAGGTATATTTCTGTGAAGGAGTTGTATAACTATGTTGGTAAACCAGAATGAGCAAGACTGTTTAGTCCTAGCTTATGCTAAAAGTCTGATGAAATAAGTCTGAAGTTACATTCTCAATAATTATTGATTATTCTTGTTATTTTCTATTAACTTTTCTGCTTCAGGCTACGTTTGACAATATCCATTGAAGATGATAAATTACAAAACTAATTTATACATTCTCTAAAGATTTTTGATAAAAATAAAATAAGTTTAGAAAATTCCATTTAGTTTCAGCTGATTTAACGTCTTCCGTTTATTATTTGAATTCAAACTTTTTTCGAAATTAGATAGGCCTAGTAACTTAAAATTAGTTAGTCACAAAATATGTTAGTGAGTGATTCTAGGCTTATGGGCAAGGTCCAGGGGTGGTACCTTCTCCGATGAGGTCCCAGAAATCTTGGAGGGTCATGTCCTAAAAAGAAGCAAAAATTAGTATAAAAAAAAATCAAAAAAATTAAAAAATTAACCCTGACATGAGACGACATATTTGAAAATTTACCTTCAAGAATTCATTAGCTTGTTTACGAGCACGATCAACAAATGCAATCCCATGTTCCTCGATTTCTTTATCGAAGTTTTTCTTAAGGTCTCTACTGTACTCTTCCCAGTCGGTCTTTTCATTACCNTGTTCCTCGATTTCTTTATCGAAGTTTTTCTTAAGGTCTCTACTGTACTCTTCCCAGTCGGTCTTTTCATTACCAACAGTGAAATCACCAAGATCTACACTAACTTCTGAAAATTGTATCTGAGTAATGACGAGTTTAGAGAGTGAGATTTTCCCAGTGACAAAGTTTACAAAGATGGTTAATGATCCGCTGACAATGAAGTCCTTAATACAAGCATTGTAGCCTCCAGCACCTTTAAAGTCTCCAGTTGGAAGTACAAGTTTTGTGAATGGTGAACTATTGACGTAGCCATCAGCATTGTATTTTTCTCCTTTAGCACAGGCCACTCCTTCAATCTTCATTGAAAAGGCGACAGTAGTGGTAACATAATTGACGGTGTAGGAGTAAGTAAGACCAGTGAGACCAGTGGCTTCTCCTCCACTGAAAAATATTCAAAACGTATATTACATACTTTAGTAAATTGAGTTGATTAGAAAGGACTTAAATCTGTACTTACAAATGTTCGCTTCCAAGGTTAATAATGAGCATCTTGTCATCTTTAGTGACAATTGTAAGATTAAGAGGACCAGCTTCCAATTCCAATGGATCATCAATTGGGCAGTAAGGTCCTTCAGCCGTTGGCTGTAAGACTGCACCAAAAGCGCTACCCACGAGTAAAAGAGTTAAGACGAGAGTGTTCATTTTGTTGAATTCGGAAAACGCAAAGCGTCTAACTGAATACAAAGAGATGAAAACTGTGTGTGAAGTCACTGTTGAAGTAGACGAAGGTTTTATAATCAAAAATTCTCAATTATCTCTCCANATGAAAACTGTGTGTGAAGTCACTGTTGAAGTAGACGAAGGTTTTATAATCAAAAATTCTCAATTATCTCTCCAGCAGGTGGAATAGAAACAAATTCAAGTGCTTTATCACATAACCGTGAAAAAAAAATTTCCTACGGCTTTTATTTGAACAGGCCATTTCCAAAGTAATCCGATCAGAAACGTTGATATAACTTCCAACCTTGCTCTGCAGGTGCATTAGGTAAACCTAAACCATTATTATTATTAGCAATTACAATGGTGGAGGAATTAGTCACTTTACAAAAAAAAAAAAAAAGTTATCATTGATTGAATTACATAATTATCAATAATTTTATTTATACACTTGTTATACTTACATCAGATCCTTAATCCTTGGGCAAGAGTTACCAGTTGGTCAAATTTGTAATGTAATGGCTGCACAGAAAAACTATTGANGATCCTTAATCCTTGGGCAAGAGTTACCAGTTGGTCAAATTTGTAATGTAATGGCTGCACAGAAAAACTATTGATTGAATAACCTTCAGGAGTTTCATTTTCGATTCGCCATTTTTATTTTTCATCATCCGAACAGGTTCAATAGTCAGCTCAGCAGGCATCCGGTCTACGCATGCTCTGTTGAAGGAATAAAAATAAAAATTTGAGTGTCAACTTAAATTATAATAAATGACATAATAATTTAAGTACTTACTACTAAATGAGACAAAGTTCATTTGCATGATGTCAAAGGATGTTAATCTTGTTACCATTTTTGTTTCAATTTATCCTAAAATATAACGGAATTTGATCCCACCCAAATCTAGGCTTCAAAGGTGTGTTTTAATTAATGTTGAATTTTAACGGAAACTTAGTTATCAACGAAAACAGTCGTTTGTGTAAATTCCATCAATTATTGATAAATGACATACAATCAAGGCTGGATTGGATTTTGATTGACATGACATTCACCCATTTAAAAAAAAATGTCGCATTAACTTCTAATCACTAATCCAGGTGTTGACGACTCATTGTAATACAAATAATAGTCAATTATTATTGATTATCTATCACCTACACTTGAGATTTCAANTTAAAAAAAATGTCGCATTAACTTCTAATCACTAATCCAGATGTTGACGACTCATTGTAATACAAATAATAGTCAATTATTATTGATTATCTATCACCTACACTTGAGATTTCAAATGAAAACAATATATTTGAGAATCAAAAATAAGGATTAAATTTCTATAAACCTTAAAAAAAAATTTAATCTTATCAAAATCTAATTCTCCAATGTAACCTTCAAAATCATTAAATTGAATAACCTCAACCCATATGAGTCTTAAGCAGTTGGTAACAATTTCCGTGTAGCCTTTAGCCATTATGTGTGACCATTTATTATAAGAATATTGAATTTGAAATTAGTTCGATTACTTGTTTTTAGGTTGTTTTTTCTATCTTTAGGTATCAACACTTGAACTGGTTTACTCTTACAATTTTAAACACATCTGAATTGAATAGTAATATAAAAACGAAAGAAAATAATGAAGAATGTTTGTAAATAAGTAAATTAAAATTTAAAATTTTACAGCACAATTTCTTATTAGTTTTGTTAATTCTAAATTGCTTTGATTTTGGGATGACTTCTTATTTCTTGTTAAATATATCATCTTCACTTTGCAGTTAGAGAAATTCTAATCCCTGGTATTATTATTATGAAAACAAAACTTTANAACATAATTTCTTATTAGTTTTGTTAATTCTAAATTGCTTTGATTTTGGGATGATTTCTTATTTCTTGTAAATATATCATCTTCACTTTGCAGTTAGAGAAATTCTAATCCCTGGTATTATTATTATGAAAACAAAACTTTAAATTTAACCATTTGAAAACTGATAGTAGAAAATGAATCATGTTCTACCAAGGTGATGGTACAAATAATTGTAATAACATAGAGAAATCAATTAGTTACAATAATTTCACTTCACTTATCATTTAAGAGCTGAAATCTTCAATTCGTAAATAAGTACAGTTTTATGAAATTTTTTTAAATAATATGATTTGACCAGATTCATTTCCTATTGCCTGAATGGACTAATTTTTTTTCATAATTTGAATGATTGAAATTTTTTTTTTTTTTGAATTTTTCTCTACATTAAATGAACTTACATCTTTCCTAATAGTGTTCCATTTTTGTTAGCTACGAACTCTCACTCTCCATTAGACTTTTTTCATCATTTTCATTCATTAATGTTGTCCCATTCCTATTATTTTCCTCTAAGACTTGATTTTCTGTAATTGCTGTGTAGAATGAATAGATCAAAAGTATTAGAATGAGATTTTAACAATAGAATTAAAAAAAAAAGTAATTCCAATTTACATTTCTGAGGTGGCTCATCAAACAAGCCAAGGACCGCACTTTCTGAAATCCCTGAGACTGAGTCATTGAATTTTTCAATCTCTTCGGTAAAAGTATCGTAGAATGACTTTCCAGGTGTTGTACAAAACAAATACTTAAAACTTTGATAAATGCTAGTTGCTTTCTCTCGAATTAATTCTGCCTTCATGTTGAAATCATCCTATTCAAAATCATAAAAAATTTAACCAATAAGAATAAAGTAAACTTGAGCTTCATTCACAGACCATCATTTTTATTAACTTACCAGTTGAGTCTGTCCAAATCCCCATGTTTCAGCATTCCCATGATAATTTTGAACCTTCAAATGAAATGAGATAACTTATTATTTCTAATAATAATTATTATTTTTATCTAACATAATCAACTCACCTTACGAATTACTTCGACAACTTCTGGATGTTTCTTGAGAGCAAGAGTATTTATATCAGTACGATTGGTAAGCTTTTCGAGAAGATCCAACGCTCGATCACACAGTGCATATTTCATACCGAGACTACCAACAAGCTCTCCAATTATTTCAATTACTTCACCTTCCATTCGTAATTGCCTGTAAAATAGGAAGTTTTTTTTTAAGGGTTTGAAATTGATGAACTTATTAGTTCCTTACATGACTTTCTTTTGAATTTGTTCAGTTCTTAGTCGAGCATTGATCTCTTTCTTTCCATCCTTAGCCTCAATGGAGTCAGCAATTGTTTTGAGAAAAGCTGTTTCATTCACTTCTAATTGTGTTTTTGTTTGAAGTACACTCCTTGCCGTGGCCATATCATATTCTACACTAGCCAGATCATTCTGATAAAAAACAGATTATGTTAGAAAAATTTTTACATAAACCGAAAACTTGTGGGGTGTGGCCAAACTGAATTTTAAAATACAATAATTCTTTTTCTTACCCTATAAAAATTAGGTCTTTCGTGATTGAAGCTCAGTACTACACTTGCTGTCCCACTTTTTAAATCCACTTTCATTTTTGTCGGGACGCTATGGGATTCATCTAAATCAATAATAGAGTATTGACATTACAAAAATAATCAATTAGAGTGGTCTACTAAGTTTATGAATTTGTAATATGAAAACTCTTGAAAATAACCATACCAGAATCCTCAGCCACTCCATTCTCATAGTTAGTCAAACGGTCCTCATCTTGAATATTGTTCTCTTTCTCTGTTCCTTCATCATCAGTATCTTCTCCATCGGGTTTCAAATCTGTGTTTTCTGGTGTCAGTGGATTCGATGAGTCTTCTTCAACTTTTGATGAGACTTGAGACTCTTCATTTTCTGTTTTGTGTTCAATTTGTTTAGGCTCTTCTTTTGGCTCTTCTGTTTTTTCAATCTTTGCTTCTTCTATTTCCTCTAATTTCTCTGGTACTTCTTCAACCACTTTGCTTACTGGTGTCGGTGTCGGTGTCTCAGTTGAAATTGGTGGTGAAGGAGCAGGAATTAGATTTGGCATTGCTCGTAGAAGTGGAGGAGGCGGCCGACATGTGGCTGGTGTTCCTGTATTTTGAGTTGACTTTTTTTTCAATGTTCTTGCAGCAACAAGTTTCGGACGCTCCAGTGTTGGAAGCGGAGGTAATGGAGATTTGGGTTCTGCAATAGCTGCTTTCTAGAAAAGATACATATGAAGAAACCAATGATTTCAAATTGTCCATAATTAGAGTTCAATATTATTATGCTACTTACAGACGCAGCAGCAGTCTGGGTTTTGTTACCAGTTGAACTAACTCGCTTCGCTCTTTTCGCTGGTGTAGGTTCAAGAGATTTACTTTCTTCAGTTGTTGGTGAAGGTTTCCCAGCACCAGTAGAGCTGAATTGTATGTCATCGTCGGCAAATCTTNCGCTGGTGTAGGTTCAAGAGATTTACTTTCTTCAGTTGTTGGTGAAGGTTTCCCAGCACCAGTAGAGCTGAATTGTATGTCATCGTCGGCAAATCTTTTCTGTTTAATTACTCGCCCACTACGACTCACTATTTCTGGTTTTTGGACCACTGGTGTCACAACTTCTGGTGGAGGAGTTGCTACAGTTGGTTGTGAGATTGAGTCTTTTCTGCTGACTTTGCTGCCTCTTCTGGGCTGCTTTGTTGGAGGTAAAGGAGTAGTAGGTTCTTCTTGCTAGATTAAATAAAAAATTAGTTATGAAAGTTTCTTTTGAAGATTACTAATTAGCTCACTGTTGCAACTTCCACGATAGGGACTTCCGTTGTTGGTGTCGTGAGAACCTTAATTTCTTTCTTTGGCACTGTTTTCTTCAGAACTGGAGTTAATCTGCCTTCTTTCTTTAGCACAGGTGGAGCGGGACTTTCATCAATTACTAACTCTCCTTCTTCTTCTTCCATGGCATCATCAGTCTTTATAGAAAAGGAAATACATTGTTAAAATATTTTAGATTGACTTCAATTAAATTATTGAATAATAATAGTACCTGCAATTCTGCGGGCAGCATTTCCTCATTTGCTGCATCAATAGCCATATTTGTCTCAATTTCTTCCATGGCTTCTTTGAATCCGACTTTTCTCTGAAGTTTTCCATATCTAACTTTAGTCTCATCATTATATGGATATATAGAATCCGGCTTCACTCTAGCTCTGAAAAACGAACAAAACTGTTTCAATAGAACAATCAGAATGGAACAAGCAATAATAGATCATTCCTACAATTTCTCCATTACTTCTATGTTTTCTTTTAAATCTTTCCTATATTGNGAACAAGCAATAATAGATCATTCCTACAATTTCTCCATTACTTCTATGTTTTCTTTTAAATCTTTCCTATATTGCCACTTATAGCTCATGAAATGAAAATAAAAGAGAAAATAAGAATGAAAAGTGAGTAAAGATGTAAAGATGACATAAAATTACTAAAAATTGCGTTTACTTCTCGTATGTGCCGTAGAAGAAGACAGTGTACGATTCAACTTTTCCAGGGACACGATCTTTCACCTANGTTTACTTCTCGTATGTGCCGTAGAAGAAGACAGTGTACGATTCAACTTTTCCAGGGACACGATCTTTCACCTAAATTCAAAGAATAATATACCAAATTGTAAAAATCATGCGTGATAAACTAAACCTAATCAAAATCAATATTCATTTATAAGTCTCTTACCAAAGCTGGCCATGGTGGATAGCCTTTTAATTTGGCAAATACCCGGTCTCCTTCTTTGTACTTGTCAACAGTTGGCGTTGTCATTCTATATAAATTTAATTACATTTTTGATTCAAAAAAAATTACCAGCTGAATTATAAGCCAGTCAAAATATTAGGTAACGACTTCTCACCCAACCTTATCCATACAATAACTCGAGCCCTTAGAAAAGTACAGAAACTTTTACTAAAGTTTTACTTAAACACTACTTGCTCCTATGGACTAGAAGATGCAGGTTTTGAGTAATTGTTAGTAAAAATTTTTCGTGTGTTTCTGAGTGTTGTTAGGGGTGGGGTATTATTCTATGGGTTGCACTGAATNTTGTTAGTAAAAATTTTTCGTGTGTTTCTGAGTGTTGTTAGGGGTGGGGTATTATTCTATGGGTTGCACTGAATGAAAAGTCAGATTTTAATTTTGATTGACAGGTTGACTTATTAAACTTTTATCTCCATTACCGGAGCTTTAATCAACAAATATTGAAACGNAATTTTGATTGACAGGTTGACTTATTAAACTTTTATCTCCATTACCGGAGCTTTAATCAACAAATATTGAAACGAAGGTTTCCGTTTAGCATCAGCTTATACTTCATCAACCATCACATTGACATTAGCCGATAATGTCGACCGATGTCAATATCATATTGTCCAACTTCATTATACTTATTATGTACTTACTAAAATATGAATTTATACTATTAATCATGTGTATTTGAAGAAAAACTTACGTAATTTCCACTACTGCTGTACACAATGATTAAAGAAGTAATGTCTCGAAACCAACAACCAGTCGTACAGAGTCAGACACCAAATTGTCCAACAGAGATAAAAATTTCTTCAAAACAAACTAAATCGATTCACTCTGCTTCCCATAAATCAAAATTCATTATTCAGATTATTTAAATTAGAAATTGAAAAATTTAAATTAATTTTCATTTTCTGTTATTTATAATTTAATATTTTGAAAGTTCGCGGGCTTTTCAATTTTCATAAAATGCGTCTGTAATCCTTATACAATTATAGAAACAAGTCATACGGCAATTTTGGAACAATATTGAATTTTGCAATGGTTACCAATTACCACCGACAAAACCTAATTTAATTAATAATTTCCAACAATTATACAAATTATGTGGAGATTAATTAAATAACACTCATTAAATAGACGAAAATCATTCATATTTCTAATATTTAAATATTTATTTTAATAGTATATTTTGAAAAAAACTTTTTTTAAATAAATTATAGTATTATTGGAGTTAAATTATTTAGTAACCAAAATTCAAATGTAAAATTTGAACAAATTAAAACTTTTATGTAAATTAAGCATGACTACAGTCACCTTGACCCTTGTTTTTTGTTTTACGGATTATTATATAACTAATACCTTTTGTAGTTGATTTTATGTAATAATTATTTTATTATTTCCATCAACCTACCTTTTAGTTGAGAAATTTATTAAACTCTAAACTCTAGTAANTGTAATAATTATTTTATTATTTCCATCAACCTACCTTTTAGTTGAGAAATTTATTAAACTCTAAACTCTAGTAATTACTAAAGAGAAATAAAATTTGTCTACTTATAACGACTATTCAGTCACCACCACAACCTACAGTGAAGGAACTAACTCGATATTGAGAGGTAATAGTGACANTGTAATAATTATTTTATTATTTCCATCAACCTACCTTTTAGTTGAGAAATTTATTAAACTCTAAACTCTAGTAAATTACTAAAAAGAACTAAAATTTGTCTACTATAACGACTATTCAGTCACCACCACAACCTACAGTGAAGGAACTAACTCGATATTGAGAGGTAATAGTGACAANTATAACGACTATTCAGTCACCACCACAACCTACAGTGAAGGAACTAACTCGATATTGAGAGGTAATAGTGACAAGAGTAGAAGAGATAAGAAAGTGACCCTACAGTTGGTTGACATGGATCTTCCGAAATATCCAATGAAACGTTCCCGAGATTGGCCAGGAGTTGATATTAAGACTGATGAGAAGTATGGAGGAGAATATTTTGGAGATTTTGGTGGAATTATTCAACCTACATCACCAGATCAAAAAATAATTGTTAAGAAAATCAAAGAAGATCCAGAACTGGAAATTAATACTACTGATACTCGAATTAATTTTTGCTTAGCTCCAGGAGACAAGTTAATTGAATGTCCATATCAAAAAAATCATTTGATTCTGTAAGTTTATATTAGTCATTAGTCATTACTATTAAATTAAACTAAATTTTCAAATTTTGTCAGTGAGCAACGCTGGATTCGACATCTTTGTAAATGTCGGAGTAACTACCTCAAAGAATGTGCTGCTAAGAAACAAGGAATTGAAATTGGGATTTGTAAATGGAATAATGGACACCATTATCAAATTCAAGAATTAGAAAATCATGAGCAAGAATGTTTTGATAGACGTTATGACCCATACATTGAGCAAGAGATGGATTTTTTTACAGGTTTCACTGTAGAAAATTGTATAAAAAATTTTTTGATAAATTAATTTATGAATACATTTTGTATTAGGTCCAAATCCAAAATCATTGATAGAAAATCTTCAACGAGAAAAAAATTCAGTAGCCATTGGTAACAGAATTTTAATCGAAGGAAATGGTGATGAAAAATGTGAAGAAAAACTTAAATTAGTTGATACAAAAGAAAATTTTGAAGATTGGGAAGTTGAACCAACTACTGTGACCNGTGAAGAAAAACTTAAATTAGTTGATACAAAAGAAAATTTTGAAGATTGGGAAGTTGAACCAACTACTGTGACCTCGGGTCAACCTGCTTATAATCCACGGAAAGCTATTCTTCAGAAAAATATTCCATTGTAATAACTTTTTATTTAAAATTTTATATTTCAATATCGGTTTTTTNGTGAAGAAAAACTTAAATTAGTTGATACAAAAGAAAATTTTGAAGATTGGGAAGTTGAACCAACTACTGTGACCCCGGGTCAACCTGCTTATAATCCACGGAGAGCTATTCTTCAGAAAAATATTCCATTGTAATAACTTTTTATTTAAAATTTTATATTTCAATATCGGTTTTTTNAAGCTATTCTTCAGAAAAATATTCCATTGTAATAACTTTTTATTTAAAATTTTATATTTCAATATCGGTTTTTTCGGTAAAAATACCGGTAAAAAAATTTGAAATTTTTTTTTTTTTTTTATTTAACTAATAATCAGATTTGATTATTCTGTTTGAAGGGCTTTCTGGCCGAATTTTAAATTTTTATATGATTTTTTCGATGTATTTAAATAATCGAGATTCAATTAATTATTAATTATTAATTATGATGATTTATGTACTAAAATTTTAATTTTTTTTTTGTTTATTTTATAATTAGCATCCCAATCCCACCGGGTCTTACAAAATCCGAAAGAGGGAATTATCGGATTTTACAAACTGCCCGTGTCATACATGGTCCCGCCTACACCGGAAATACCGACTAAAATTTTTTTGNTTATCGGATTTTACAAACTGCCCGTGTCATACATGGTCCCGCCTACACCGGAAATACCGACTAAAATTTTTTTGTTGGTATTTGATGATTGAGTTAACCTCCTAGGATTATCAATCCATCACTTCAATTACTCTGCCAAAATGGAAATGATTCTACTGTTTAGTTATATAAACCTGCCAATTTTCATAATTTGACGATTTGTAAAAATTTTGGAAATGAAATTTTTTTGAATAATTTTTCATATAATAATGTTAATTTTTTGATTTCATTCAATATGAGTATGAATATGTTTCAAGAACAAATTGAATCTTTTTTTTTGTATTGCCGTTGTCGTATTATAATCAGGAGTCGGAATAAATCACAAAAAATTGTACCAATTGAATAATAATAATAATAAATAAATAAACTTTTACAAAAATTGGAAAAAAATTTTTAATTTTTTTTTTTCTAATTTGTTTTAATAGTTTTGTTTATTTTCTTTGCAACAAATTTCATGTAAGCAAATCAATGCCTAGCTCAATAACATATTGAATCATGATGTGTATATTATATACCTACAAAGGAAAAATACCTAAGATTCAAAAAATTATTATTGAAAATTCAATGTAGTAAAAAACACTTGGGGTATGGTTTACATAGTCTCTGTGTAAATTTTAGTGAAGAAGTAAAATAGGAAAGATGTCTGAAATTTTCTAAAAATAAACGGTTTCACATCTTTAGACAGTTATGGATCCTTTATAGGTTCGTTCTATTTGGCACAAACAACTACTTTTGTTAAAATGTTAAAATTTTAAAATTTTCTATCAGTTCAAGTCTGATTTTGAAACTAGGCTATTGGATTTTTTTTTTCCTTTCTAAATTACAACTGGAGAGCTATTGGACTTTATCTCAATTTTTTGTAAGTTAATTTTTTTGTAACAAAAAAAATTTTTATCATTTTTAGGATTATAGGATTTATGCTCTGTCTAATGCTACGGTCAGCAGAGAGCAAAAGGTTGACCAAAATGTAAAGAAGTGTCAATTTTTTGGTAATCAAAATTACACGCTCTTTGCTAAAATGTAGTGTTTTTACAGTAGGGTTTTTTTTTTAGTTTTACATAATTAAAGGTTTGAATTGTATTTTTTTGTACTTTTTTTTGTACATTTTTTTAACGAAAATTCTTTGTGTTAAATAAGAAAATCCATGTTCATGATGTGGAACTTTNTTTTTTTTGTACATTTTTTTAACGAAAATTCTTTGTGTTAAATAAGAAAATCCATGTTCATGATGTGGAACTTTGCCCTCTTAAGTTTCTTCCAAGTGTAACGAAATAAAATTGAAGAAAAGAGTCAACAGGATCTCAAGTTCATTCAGAATTGGATCTACAAAGAAACCACAAATTCGAAAAAAAAACAAAAAAATTTTATCAAATTTTGATACAGTAGTCAGACTCAAATAACTTCAATTTAACAAATTTATTAATTTCATAGTGTAATTTGAACTAATATTTTGTTTTACGGTTTAGGTGACTTTGGTTTTACGGTTTATAATCAATTTCTAGTGTTTCAATTTAATTTACGATTTATTTTTAAAAAATCTTGATTTCCGAGTTCTGATTATGGTTATGGAGGGAGATTTGGTGCAAATTAGACACAGTTTATTAATTATGATTCAATCCTTTTTATTATTATTACAAAAAGTTCAAAATGTGATTTCTTGTGTATATTAGCCAGAAATGGAGTCGATTGTTGTAACAGGAATTAGAAACCGTTGGATTATTTGGTGCTTTCTAGTCATCTCCACTGTCGCAGGTAATGTCAATGACCTCTTTTTAATAATTTTTTTTTTGTAAGAATTAATTTATGAGTGTTTTAATTTTAATTCTTTGTACGCGTGGCATAAGTGAGCTTTAAAAGTCAAATAATAACAATAGATTTTGTAATTTTTTTTTTGAAGGCAGGCATTACTTAAGAAGCGTGTCGGAGTTGATCTCGTTTTTCTTTCAACTTTTTTTTTGGCATTTGTTTTTTCTATTGTCTTACTTCTTAAAAAAANCGGAGTTGATCTCGTTTTTCTTTCAACTTTTTTTTTGGCATTTGTTTTTTCTATTGTCTTACTTCTTAAAAAAAATATTTTTACCGGATGTTAGTTACTTACGCTTGGGTAAACTCATTTGGTCAACAGGTGTGTATCTGTNTTTTTACCGGATGTTAGTTACTTACGCTTGGGTAAACTCATTTGGTCAACAGGTGTGTATCTGTCGTTTTTTTTCTCTCAATGAATACTTTTAATAGGGACCAACAGACATCGGATATACACAATAATTTAATTTTTAATTATTAATTATTATTAATTGTTTAATTAATGTATTAGGTGCTGCGGAGAAGAAGGTTAACAGTGTTGAAATTACAAAANAGGTGCTGCGGAGAAGAAGGTTAACAGTGTTGAAATTACAAAACTCACCGTTCCCCATTCAATTGAAAATGGAACTAAAGATTTTGCATTATTAGACTGTGAATATAGTCTCAAAGACAATCGAACACTACTTCTGGAAGTGACTTGGTTTCATAATGATCACAATATCATCTATAAATGGATACCGGGTCATTCAAAGAGACAATTTTTAGGAATTTTGGAAGGGAGAGTAGATGAAGGTTACACTGTTTCTAATGTTCCCTGGCAAAAGTACCGAGGCTTAAAGATATTAAAACCAACCACGGAATTCAGTGGAAAGTATACTTGTGATATTTCAACAGAAGAGGTATGTTTTCAAAAAAAATATTTTCTCAAATTTTTGAAAAAGTTAAAATCTGTAAAGTGGAGTGAAATACCTTAGAGTCTCCAGGCAGTANAATATTTTCTCAAATTTTTGAAAAAGTTAAAATCTGTAAAGTGGAGTGAAATACCTTAGAGTCTCCAGGCAGTATCTTTTCTCTTTCGCTAACTCATTTCAGCACCACTAAAACAAAACTGCAAAGTGCTCAAATAAGTTAGGGTTTAGAAAAAAAAAGAAGGTGACAGAGATATCATGGTATGTTTATACACTNAATATTTTCTCAAATTTTTGAAAAAGTTAAAATCTGTAAAGTGGAGTGAAATACCTTAGAGTCTCCAGGCAGTACTTTTTCTCTTTCGCTAACTCATTTCAGCACCACTAAAACAAAACTCCAAAGTGCTCAAATAAGTTAGGGTTTAGAAAAAAAAAGAAGGTGACAGAGATATCATGGTATGTTTATACACTNCCAAAGTGCTCAAATAAGTTAGGGTTTAGAAAAAAAAAGAAGGTGACAGAGATATCATGGTATGTTTATACACTCTGTATATTCGTAACTTTTGGTTTAGGGACATGCTACTGAAGGATCATCGCTAATTGTTTATAGTAAGTTTTTACTCAATTATTATATTATCAAATATAATGNACATGCTACTGAAGGATCATCGCTAATTGTTTATAGTAAGTTTTTACTCAATTATTATATTATCAAATATAATGTACTACCGGACGGAATGTTTTCATACGTACTAAGCAATAATTTTTTATTTTTTAAAACTATTCTAATTTTTCAATAATTTTATATTAATTTTTAGCAAAACCAAAAAAATATGAGGTGGAATTAAAAGTTTCTCCAGAACATGTGAATNACATGCTACTGAAGGATCATCGCTAATTGTTTATAGTAAGTTTTTACTCAATTATTATATTATCAAATATAATGGACTACCGGACGGAATGTTTTCATACGTACTAAGCAATAATTTTTTATTTTTTAAAACTTATTCTAATTTTTCAAAAATTTTATATTAATTTTTAGCAAAACCAAAAAAATATGAGGTGGAATTAAAAGTTTCTCCAGAACATGTGAATGTTTCATGTTGGGCTAATGGAGTATATCCAGAAGCAAAACTTTCACTTTCTTACAAAAATGTAGATCAAATCAAGTAAGTCTTTAAATCAAATTCAAAATTACAATAAATTTTTATTCAATAATAATTTTTCAAAAACGAGTCAAATTTCATTTATCTAACCAATTCCAAGAGGGTAAAATTTTAATTAAACCAATCAGACCCTGTACATTATGAGTCTTACTTTTGACTCCTCCCTCTGAGGAGGTTTAAAAAAGAGAGAAGAAAAAAAATTCACATCAATAATTTTTATTAAATTTAAGCTTATTTTATTTAAATTTTCAACTAAAAAAAAATATTTTTTTTTAGGATGACTGAAGTTGTTGAAGAGTCATCATTGATTTCCGGAGCTTATGATGTTCAAATTCATGGTTTTGTTGACCGGAAGTCACTTGTTTCACCTACAATGTTCAATTGTGACATCAAAATCCCTAATACGAGTTATTTGGTTCGAAAAGATGTCATGTTCACCGGTAATTAAACAAATTCATTTTCTATTAAAGTGCCTACATTTATCATATAAAAATTTTATTAAAATTTTGCAAAACAAAAATGAAAAAATAAAAAAATAAAAAAGTAGGCTGATTTTGTATTATTTTGGTTACACAGGTCGACGGATTAGAGAAGATGGCAGTGAAGAAGGTATATCATAAAGTGAAACAATTAACCCTTCATAAGTTTTATGATATTGCAAAAAAAAAAAAAAAAAAAAGCAACAATAATTTTATTTTATATAATTTCAGATATTGCACATAGATTGGAATCAGGAATTGCAATAATTTTGATCACAATAATTACTCATTTTATTATTAACCATTGAAAATTGATTTAAAAATTTCTTAAAAATAAATCTTAAATTTTTTACATAAAAAAATTTTTTTTCTTCCCTCATGTCATAATTTTTTTGCCAATAATTTGTCACCGTCAAGAGACACGTTTAGATTTCGTGAGCAGAATGGGCGAATCCAATTTAAAATTGTGACGTACGATTAACCAGAATTTGCTGATATGATGATTCTACGAAATTGCACCACAAAGCGATTAGGCATTGTATGAATATATAAATATAATATTTTTTTTTGCCAATTAGCACCTGCATGAGAAGTGTGATTGACGACAAGTCGGTGATGATAACACTATAAGCTCTGATGTAAACAGAGTTTGTAAATTTGCTTAAATTCTCCTTGGAGATAAGTAGTTGTTGTGAATATTATTATTATTTTACTAAAATTTATTATTATTTTTATTATAATCAACAAAATTTCAATAATTAAAGAAAAAAGGGATATTAGAAGCTAGAAGGGTTAAAAAGGGTTAAAAATTACCCTTTTTTCTAATCAACCAATGAAAAGCCATAAAAATCATATTTCACTTTTTTTTTTCGTTTTTGCATCTCTGGAGAATATTTCCAAGGAACCGGATTTCCCTATTGTAAATTGCACATTAGAATAAATAGAAAGAAAAGCTTTAGTGAATTTCTTGGATTTGGGATTGACAACTGACGTCAAAGAGAGGTTTATTTACACTGATTTTTGCAAAGGTTTTTAGCAAATATGGTCGAGGACAATGGCGAAAAAGAACAATCATAAATCTACATAAAATTCATTCAAAGTGTCACACTATTACTTTGCTTACCAATCTTTGAATATCTCTACCAAAAATATGTATTTTATACAATATCCTTCTCAAGTTGTCATACTTATATCGACAACATTTGTAGTAGTGACATATGGACAAGAGAGTTCAACAACAGAGTCATATAGTGGATCATCGCAAAGAAATTTAGCAGATTTAAGACGTTCGGGGGTAAGAAATGGTACAAAAAGTTAAATAAAATTAATTAAAAAAAAAAAAAAAAAAAATTTTTTTTGAATTTAAAAAAAAAATTTTTTTTTTTATTTTTTTAATTAAATTTTAGCGATTTCAATGTCAAGAACAACCAGAAGATATTCAAAGGGTACAGCGCAAAAGNCAACAGAGTCATATAGTGGATCATCGCAAAGAAATTTAGCAGATTTAAGACGTTCGGGGGTAAGAAATGGTACAAAAAGTTAAATAAAATTAATTTAAAAAAAAAAAAAAAAAAAAAATTTTTTGAATTTAAAAAAAAAATTTTTTTTTTAATTTTTTTAATTAAATTTTAGCGATTTCAATGTCAAGAACAACCAGAAGATATTCAAAGGGTACAGCGCAAAAGTGAAATTCATTGCAGATGTCCTACTATTTATGCACCTGTATGTGGAAGTGATGGAGTCACTTATCGTAAGTAAAGTATTATTACATTTATACCAAGTCTTTCAAAAAGAATGGCAAAAAAAATTTTTTTTTATAAATAATTTAAATTTAACCAATCAAATTCAAAATTTATCAAAAAAAAAAAAATCAAATTCAAATTTAATATTGAAATAATATGATTGGTTGAATTTGAATTTTTTATTACCTTTCCTTTTGATTCTCACTGTATTTAATATGTATTTTTTTAGTGTAAATTTTGATACTTTAAATTATTAACTAATTTTTAATTATAGATAATCGCTGTTTTCTGAATTGTACAGCCACTCATAAATATCATCGTAAGTAATTCTGATATTTTTTTTTTGTAATTAATCAAGGTGTGTTGAGATGATTTTTTTTTAATTTTTTTTATATTTGAAAGGTTTCAGTCATGTCACTGTGACAATAGAGTCTTGGGGACCATGTCCAGAGGATGAATTGTCTAGAAGCTAAATTTATGAACAGAATTTGAAATTTAAATTTGAAAAAACAGAGTTATGATAATTTTGGTTGTGTTGTGATCAATATTGAAACTTTGAAAGGCATATTATAGCGAAATCACTTAAAAACAGTCTAATCGTTTCTCATGCAATTTCCAGAAAAGTTTGAAGTTTATGTTGTGTAACTAGTTGCTATGGAAATGAAAATTTGTTAGTTAGAATTTTGAAGCGATCAATAAATAATGCGGGATAAAAATATATTATTTCCAGTCATCCGTGGATCTTTTGCTTGTCGCCAATTTCATAAACCGTGAATTATTTTTTGAAATCTCGTGCCAATTTTTTAGTATTTGTTGTGATTATCAGTTTTGAAAGAAAAAAAAATTAAATTTTTTTTTCAATGGATACCCCTTCCAGCTCGTCATCTTCCGAAAACGAATTTGAAGATGAGGTACACTTATTTTCATCGACAAAATTCCGATAAATTTTTTTTTTCTCAAAGTTTTTTTTTAAGGTGAAACCAATGTTACGAGTCGATAAAACATTCGATGGAGATTTACTTACAAAAACTGTTGAAGAAAATGTCTGTGTGGCTGTACGAGTTCGTCCATTATGTTCAAAGGAAATTGACAAAGGTTTCAAAGATGTATTGTTTGTCAATCAAGTAGAAAATTTAATCACACTTAGTCATCCATCATCGAAACATGAACAAAAAAATTTTAAATTTGACGCTGTCTTCCCATCGACAACCGTACAAGCTGAACTATATAATCAAATTGCTAGACCAATTGTTCAAAATGTCATCCAAGGATACAATGGCACTATTTTTGCATAGTATGTATATTTTTAATAATTCAAGACCTTTAAAAACTAAAAATGTATTTTAATTTTTTCTTTAGCGGACAGACAGGGACTGGCAAAACTTACACAATGGTACAAAAAAAATTTTTTTTATTAAAAAAAAACAACAACAATGGATTTATATTATGCAACTTTTTACAACAGGAAGGAGATCGATCAGTTCCAGAACTCAAAGGAATTATTCCAAATTCATTTGCTCAAATTTTCAGCCATATTGCAAATGAAACTGGAAATTCAAAGTATGAACTAAAAAAAAATATTTTTTAATACACTGTGTTTCAAATAAAAATCAAATTTGCCGCGAAAAAAAATTCAAAATAAAATGTAATGAAAATAGACTACTGCATGCATCATTTTGTAAATCAATATTGCTTTGGCGTGCATGAGTCTATTTCTACTTTTTCGTGACAACATTTTCCTGGCAAATTTAAATTATTTAAAAAAAACAGTGAATTTAAGAACCATTTTTATTTTTTTTTTTAGGTTTTTGGTACGAGTGAGTTACCTTGAAATTTATAATGAAGAAGTACGGGATTTAATCGGGAAGGAATCAATCAAGAAATTAGAAATCAAGGAGGGTGAAGGAGGAGTCTATGTCAAAGGTCTGTCTTCATTCGTAGTCAAGAATGAAAAGGATATGGAGAGGATTCTTGGTGTTGGGAAGAAAAATCGTAAAAAAAAACATTTATTCCAAAATTTTTTGAATTTATAAAATTAAAAAAAAAAAAAAAATTTAACATTTTATGAAATATTTTATGATTTCATGTGGTAGGAGTCGTCGGTGAGACCAAAATGAACTTAGAAAGTTCACGTTCCCATGCAATATTCACAGTCACCGTTGAGTGTAGTACAGAAAATGAAACGAAGCACAGTTTACGAATGGGAAAATTGAATCTAGTGGATTTAGCGGTATAAAAAATTTCAAAATTTCAAAATTTTAAAATTTTAAAATTTTGACCATTTATATCAAATTATAATATTCATAGGGATCTGAACGAGCTGGTAAGTCAGGTGCGACCGGTTTACGACTTAAAGAAGGTGCCAAGATCAACTTGTCATTGTCATGTCTTGGTAATGTCATCTCGGCCCTTGTTGACGGGAAACCATTTATTCCTTACCGTTCTTCAAAATTAACTCGCCTTTTACAGGATTCTCTTGGTGGGAATTCAAAAACAGTCATGGTAATAATAAATCCCATGATGCCAAATTTCTTACCAATTTTTTATAAAATATATTATAACAATAATAATTAATTATTCTTGTTGTACACTTTTCAGATTGCAAATATTGGTCCTGCTGATTACAATTATGAAGAAACATTAAGTACTCTTCGTTACTCTGATCGTGCAAAGAGTATTAAGAATCATGCACATATTAATGAAGATCCAAAAGATGCTATTCTTCGTCAATTTGAAACAGAAATTGAAGCTCTTAAGAAACAACTTGAAGAAGAAGATTTGAAACTTCGAAATATAATTGGAAAAACTAATGATGAGGTTATAGATGAAGGTATTTTATATTATAATACTAGCTTATTTGTTAAGACTTACATTTAGTAGAGTTTAAATAATTGAATTTTGGTTAAAAATAGAAGTTAGTGATGAAGAGAAACCGGAAATTGGATTTCTACCGGATTCAGAGACATTGACTGGAATTAAGGGAGAATTGGCAACACAGGAAATATTGTCAACAACAGTCAAAGCTGAAGTTCAGCATAAACAGTGTACTTTATTCGCTTTGAAGGAAAATGTACTCACTTGGAAGCAGCATCAGTAAGTCAGCTTAACTACTTACTTGTTTACTGTTAATTTTTGTAAATTTTAAAAAATTTCAACTCTCCGTTAGAGAAAAAAAGGCTACACTTCAGGAAAAGTTGGTCTCCATTCAAAAGAAGATAATGATTGGTGGAGAATCATTGGTAGACAAATCACAAGAACAAGAAGAGTACCTTCAGCGCTGTATGAAGGAGCTCAATGAGCACCGAGAAGAACAGTATAAACTTCGAGACTCACTTTCAACTAAAATCGTATGTAATCAATCACTCTTTAATCTAATCATAATCATGAATCGTATACAATGATAGTTTATCATGATTCATGATTCATGATTCATGAGTCATGATAGCTTTCAATCTTAACGATTTCCATAGGCTGAAAAAGTTGTCTCAGAAGAGCGTGCTTTACAACTTCAATTCGAACATAAGAAAATTAAAAATAAGATCCGGAAAGCCATGCAAGTTCTTCAAGCTGAAGAATTAGCTGATGAAATTATACTTGAAGAGGAACGTACCGAGCGTGAAGCACTGGAAAAAGAAATCAATCGTGTAACTCAGGAAATTGGAAAAAGTCGATGTATAATTGACAATTATATTCCTAATGAAGCACTGATGATGATTGAAAGTAATATGATCTTCAATCATGACACTTCCGGTTGGAGTCTTCAGTATAAAGATTTTTCTGGAAATCATTTGAAACAGTCATATCCATACTGTCAAGGTCCTCGAAATTATGTAAGATTAACCCCGATAATATATTATTTGACCTGACCATGTGTTACATAAAATGTCAAACAAAAAAAAATTTTTTTTTGAATTTCAATTAGACTGCTCAAAAGGATCTAAGCTTTGCTTACAAATCCATTGACCTAGCTGACCTCCAACGAAATCGTCGTAATAATGAAGATATGGATCCATTGAGTCAAAAAAACAAAGACTATATGTCTATTGAACCTGTCCGAACAAATAAATTTGTTAGTACTGCTGAATCTCTGAAAATGCTTCAAAAATATGATATTTTGGAACCACCAACCTTCCATTTTTTAAATTTTGAGGAATCGGATCAAGAATTATTTTCTGCTCGAAGTCGTCATAGTCGAAAACACTAAAAAAAATATACTAACATCCAAAAATATATAAATATCCAAAAAAATTTATATATCAACATGAAGTAAAATTTAAGCAAAAGTAGAAATTATAATATTGATTATATTTTATATAATTAGATATATTTATAATATAATTTATAGCTTAGTTCAGTTATAATATACTGATACTTTTCGTTCGTCAGAAACCATGTGCTTTGATCGTGCCAACTGCCATCGTGTCAGAGTAATCTTGAGTATTTTTAGAATTTTTTCCCAATGACGACAATATACTATGAACCAATCAAAAAGAAGATGAACTTTAATTGGGTTAAATTAGTCTAATTTTATTAGCTTAGAAGTGACAAAGATTTACTTTAGACTTCAGAAGCGGTCTTTTAGATTTAAAACTCTTTAGTTTAACAATAGTAGTTAAATAATTATTATTATAGTTATAATTATAGTTATACTTAAAATTGAGTTAATTGAAAAAGTAATGTCCAGTAGAAGTTTTCTACCTGTACTTGTCTGTTGTGGAATCCTAGCAATTTCATTGGTCAAAACGGTTGTCACCATTAGACAAGTTGTACTCTACGATGAACCGGATCTAAAAGGTTAATAACTAATCAATAATAAAAATTAACCCTTCTACCTCTCCAACAAAAAAAAATTTTTTTTTTAATAAATTTGATTTTTTTTTTCTTATTTAAAAAATATAGGTTAATTAGTATTAATAAATAATTAATTGAGGTTTGACATATATTTCCAGGTAATACTTTTCATATAAAATGGTCCCGNTCCAGGTAATACTTTTCATATAAAATGGTCCCGAGGTATTTGTGTGACACTTCCGAAGCATGTCAACCAAACAATGTCACTTTGGTCATTTACAACTTGTTTAGAAGTTTGTGATGGTGAAAAATGTGTTGGACCTTGTGAACGTTTAAAAAATGAAGGTGGTAAAAATATTGGTGATTTAGGATTCGTTATTTCTTCTTTATTTAGTTGTAAATGAATTTTATGTAATTATACAAATAAATTATTATATTTTAAATTTATAATTTATACACAATTTCATAGTGATGAATTCAAATTCAGCGTTTTGGATGTGACTAGATGNAATTTGTGGAAACTTTTTTTTTTTTTTTTTTTGCCACTGTATCAATTTTCATTAAATAAGGATAAGAACAAATGGCTAAATTTTGCAAACCAAATTAATGAACATCAATTAACTGGGGATTTCTAAATTTGACCTAAGTTTCCCACTTGTAGGGTTCATTTTCCTCATTATTAATGCTAAAAACCACAATTTCCGTGCATTTTATGTACTTTTAAGTTTCCTAATTTAATCATTCAATTTTACAAAAAGACCAAAATAGACTTGAGTAATGATTCGTTGTCAACAACAGTAAGTAGTATGAATGAACCTTGGATAAACCTTCGGGTAACAAAGTTATCATTAATAGTGAGTATGGTCCAATGTCAGGTCATGACATTTGAGAGATCAAAATTGAAAGATTTGAATAAAAAAATTTTATGAAATTATTCTGTCTGTCAGTCTGTCTGGATCAAAAAAAATTTACTATACTTACACTAGTCAAAATATTAATAGCCGAAAGGATGTTTTTAGGATAATCGCTGAAGTATTCAATCTATCATGGTGAAATTAATATCAGAGGTGCATAGAGATGAGTTTTTGATTTTTGTATTAAGAAACTTAAAAAAAAATTTTTTTTTTAATAGACGTACCCAGACGCAAATTTTAATACACTGATAAGAACTTATAGCAAGTTGTATTACGNAATACACTGATAAGAACTTATAGCAAGTTGTATTACGTATTGGTCACTAAATATTGAGTTATAGGTACAAAATTTACACCTGTTGTGACCTTGTATATTAACAAAAAAAATAATCTTTTGAAAATGAGCAATTATAATAATTATTGTATTTAAACTCAATTTGAATACTCATCAGACGTATATATGTTTTTTTTAAATGTGATATTCATAATATGATTCAATAATTAAGTTTTAGTTTTTAGTAAATGAGTGACCTCCAACTTTACAACATAATCCTACATCCATACTCAGCGTCTTTTATTTCTGATGATGAAGAGATGACCCCAATCTATAAATTTAACCTTAATTAATCCTTTAATTATTCCTAATTCTATTAATTTTTTAGTTTACTTTAAAACTATATGTAAGTCGGGAGTATTCTTACAGTTTGGAAAAAGGAACCTTAGCGCGAAATTTGTACATTGAGCAACGAAATAGTAGACTTTGAACGATCGGAGTTTTTTTTTTTTTACAAAAAAAAGATGGAAACTAAAATTTTTTTGAGCGCTTTAGTACTCTTGATTGTAGCTACTGGATCTGTTGAATGTCGTGAAACAAGAGACATTCATCAAGGATTTCGTGATGTCGTTGATGACACCGGTAAGGAAAATATATACAAGGAATTTAATAAATATTGATAAATTTGGCGGGAAATGGTTTGAACTCAAGAAATTTAAAAAATATTGATAATTTTGGAGAGAAATGGATTGAACTGAAGGAATTTCAAACTATGAAGTGACTTTAAATATTTAATTTATCAATATTTATGAACACTATTGTATACTTTCATCAGAGGATTATGAATATCAGCCATTTTATGATAAACCTGATAAGCGCACTGGTACGGATGGGAGAGTAAAATCTAACAGACCAGTCAGAGGTCAATCAGGACAAGAATTTATGGACTGGAATGACTTTGATCAAGACAAAAGTTTTTACCTCACGAGTAGAGATGAATTCTTTCCAACTTCACTCTCAAAATCAACAGATGAAGACAAGGAAGGTGATTGGTTGTCATCAAAAACTTGCTCCATCCGAGACTGCGCTATAACATATGTATATATACCAGGGCTTAATTGAACTTGTCCTGGCATACTTGGATTAATTTATTATTAATTAAAATTCTTTTCTATATTCTGATTCGTTATGTGTTCTAGGGCGTGCCAAGAGAGGAACATCTGATTTGCAAGGTAAGTTTTAAACAAAATTTAAAAAAAGAATTTTTTTTGAATTTTTTTGAAATTTAATAACATCNAATTTTTTTGAAATTTAATGACATAATTTTTTATGGAAAGATTTTCGTGAGGCACTCTTGGAATTACTCAATCAATACAGAGCCTCAAAGAACTTGCCTTTATTTGTATCAGATGCTACAGTAAGTTAAATTTTTTTTTAATTATTCTAATCATGACCTTTGACCTAAACATTGAGAATTTTTTTTAATTATTTTAATCATGACCTCTGACCTAAATATNTTACTCAATCAATACAGAGCCTCAAAGAACTTGCCTTTATTTGTATCAGATGCTACAGTAAGTTAAATTTTTTTTAAATTATTCTAATCATGACCTTTGACCTAAACATTGAGAATTTTTTTTTATTATTTTAATCATGACCTCTGACTTTTTTCGTGACCTCTGACCNTAATCATGACCTTTGACCTAAACATTGAGAATTTTTTTTAATTATTTTAATCATGACCTCTGACCTAAATATTGAGAATTTTTTGTGAGTTCTGGATGACTCATAATTTATGTCTGAGGCATAAAGTCACTTTACTCCAACTTTTGAAGTGATTTTTAAGTTATGACTCAATGACTTCAAAAATTTCCATTAGTCATAAATTCATCAATTAGTGACGACTGACGACTTGTCAAGTNGAAGTGATTTTTAAGTTATGACTCAATGACTTCAAAAATTTCCATTAGTCATAAATTCATCAATTAGTGACGACTTACGACTTGTCAAGTGAGGTTTCACAGAGTCAGAGTCAGAGTCAGAGTTACACAGTCAGGAGTCACAGAGTCAGAGTCAGAGTCACAGAGTCAGAGTTACAGAGTCAGGAGTCACAGAGTCAGAGTCAGTCAGAGTCACAGAGTCAGAGATATAGAGTCAGAGTCACAGAGCCTGAGATATAGAGTCAGAGTCACAGAGTCAGAGTTACAGATTCAGGAGTCAGAGTCAGAGTCAGAGTTACAGAGTCAGGAATCAGGNTACAGAGTCTGGAATCAGGAGTCACAGAGTCAGGAGTCAAAAGTTTCATGATTCATGAGATTCGAGTCAGGAGTCAAAAGTCTCATGATTCACGAGACTCGAGTCAGGAGTCAAAAGTCTCATGATTCATGAGACTCGAGTCAGGGGTCAAAAGTCTCTTGATTCATGAGACTTGAGTCATGGATGCCTGACTCTCCGAGTCAGGGATCCCTGACTCTCGAGTCATTGAAAAGACATTAACTAATGGTTTCTTATGGTTTCATTGTTTAGTTGGAAAATGGTGCTCAAGAATGGGCTGAATCAGAAGGACGAGCTTTTGCAATGACTCATAGTTGTGACGTATGTCCAGACTTCTCGGAAATTATAGCCAAACGAAGATCATCAAGAGTTCTTGCCAAAGGAAGTGAAGCAGGTGAATGGTCATTCAATGCTTGGTTTGGGGATGGTGAAGACACTTATGCAGCCATTGTTGACAATCCGCTCATCCTCCATGTTGGATTTGGTATTTCTTTTGTTAGAAATCCAGCTGACAAGACCTATCATGCCTACCCCGTTGCTCGATTTTCCAGAACAGATTAATTAAATTTTACCTATTTTTATTTCTCTTCATTTTTTTCAAACTTGATTCAACATTTTGACCACCTCAGGATATTTAAGCACAATAATTATATTAATTATAATTATAATTAGTTAATTAGTAATAAATTTAATTTTCCTGGTGGTTGAGTCTGATTTACTTAATTTCCATTGAATTTCCCAACCCTGGTTAACATAATTGATACCCAAAAGATTAGATTTTTAGATTCTCAAATGGTATAAATAGCATGGTTTGAAGGTTAAAAAAATCAGTCAAGAGTTTAGAAAGGTCAAAAAAAAAATTATTATTTTGCAAATTTTTTTTTTGCCAAAATGAGGCCTTTAGTAGTACTCTTGCTTGGATGTCTTTCTATGTACGCGGTGGCAAATCCAGTCGAAAGCGACTCCAACCGATTCGGTAAAAATTTTATTACTTATTAACTTATTACGATTAGTGGTGATTTAGTAAATAAAAAAAAATTTTTTTATTGTAAAAATATGCAATTGTGAAAATTAATTTTAAATTTTTTCAAAAATCATTTTCAGTAAGGTATTATGAATTTGAGTCCAGTGATGACGATCTCGATCAAGACCATGAGCTATGGAAAAGACAGGCATCAAATGGTAAATTTTACAACATTTTTGAAAATTAAATTTGAAAAATAAATAAATAATTTATGCTTTTTTTTTTTGCAAAAAAAAATATGCTTTTTTTTGCAAAAATTTTTATGATCTTTTTTTGCAAAAATTTTGTAATTTACATGTAGCTAAGCTATTGTTGTGTTATAGAGTTCAGACAGAAGGCACTTCAGGTTCACAATGAGCTCCGAGCTAAACATGGAGCTCCACCACTTAGTTTGGATGAAAGCGTAAGTTTAAAAATCTTAAAAAAGTTTTAAAAATTAAATTTTGAAAATTTTTCATTTATTAATATATTTTTTTTTTTTTTTAAATTTAGCTAAACTCAGCTGCCCAAAGTTATGCACAAACAGAGGCATCAACCAATGTCCAGAAACACAGCTGTGGTATATAAGAAAAAAAAAAAAAAATTTTTTTTTCGTTCTCATGTCATAAATTATAAATTATAAATTATAATTATTATATTTTAGGACCATGTGAGGCTTATGGAGAGAATTTGGCATACAGTGCAAGCACAGTGAGTTATATACTTATATAAATAGCACATCTATGCTATAATTTATACTATGTAATGCCATGTTTATAATATATGCTATATAATATAGGCACCTGTACTAAAAGATGCCGCTGCAGCAGAATGGGCTTGCAATTCTTGGTAAAAAAAATTTTTTACCGATTCTAAAAAAATCTTATGTTTTTATTTATTTATTTTTTTTTGAAATCCAGGTACGCTGAAATCAAAGATTACAACTTCCAAAGCCCAAATCTAGGAAACTTTCACAAATGGGGTCATTTGAGTGCTCTCTTGTGGAAGAGCACCCAAAAAATGGGAATTGGTATTGCCTACGGCAGCAAAACCAGTGCCAGTGGCAACAAAATGAACACCGTCTACGTCGTTGCACGGTATTTTTTTTTTGAAAATTTTTATAAAAATTTATTAAAATACTATAAAAAAAAGAAAAATTTTCTTTAAATTTTGTAATTTTTTCTAGTTACACGCCTGCGGGAAATACCTTAGATGTNTAAAAAAAAGAAAAATTTTCTTTAAATTTTGTAATTTTTTCTAGTTACACGCCTGCGGGAAATACCTTAGATGTGGACGTACTCAAGGCCAATGTCTTAGCTCAGGGTTAAATTCAATTAGAATCATCCTATCCTGACGATACAAAACGAACCGTACATTTATGTATAATTCCTCAATTTCAAACTAATATTGGCTAATTAATTGAAGTTGTTAGAAATAAAATATCATTTTATGCAATCAAATTCAAAATTTTATGACTCAAATTATTNTAATTAATTGAAGTTGTTAGAAATAAAATATCATTTTATGCAATCAAATTCAAAATTTTATGACTCAAATTATTTATATCCAAGTATTTTTAGTAAAAGTGAGTGTAGCAAAGTAAAAATCAAAAAATAAACAACCAATCAGAAGTGAGAAAGAGAAACAAATCCTATATTCAATTATTGTCATTGGCTGAATTTAAAATTTTTAATTTTTTTTTTACATAGCAAATGTCTTATTATTAAAAAAAAACCCAATGACCCGGAGTAGAAAAGAGAAAATCCATAAGAAGAAAGATATTATTACAAATATTAATTAATTTAATTAAAATTATTTTTTATTTAATTAATTAATTGAATTCAAATGAAATCTGTTCTTGTCCGTGTATTGATATTAGATCCAGAAATTTTCAAAATTATACAAAAATTTTCACTTCAATAAAATAAAATTAAATTAAATTAAATTAAATAGATTTTATACTGACATTGCATGAACAATAAATTTTGATTTGATTTTTAAATTTTCAACTCTGTTTTGATTCATGTAATTAGTATTTCAAAAAAAAATTGAAATTCGCATGACAAGATACATTTCCAATGATCCAAGTCATATTCTTCTAACAAATTAACCCATTTCTACTGACGGTGATGAATTAAGGCTCACTGCCTCGGGACATTAAATTTAAAAAAAATATGTTTTCAAAATTTTATTAAAATGTCCCAAAAAATTGTCCCATTTGAAATTACATAAATATAATTTTTGAGGCTACATTCATACTCCAAGGTTAATCATTAAGAAAAGCTAACTAACCTCCAGGATATAGACGAAAATATTTAATTAAATTAAAATTTTTATTAAGATGAAGTTATTTTTAGTGGTTTTAGGTGTCAAGGAGTGAGGATCTTTAGAAGGTTATTATTTCCAAAATTTTAATTATAATTAATTAATTAATTAACAAGTTTTTCTATTAATGAAATTAACTAATAATCAGCCTAACCACATCCGTTACTTTTATTTCATGACTTTCCAAAAATTCAAAGATTTTCGTCTAGTCATGAAATAACGATTCCACCGTAACAACACTCCTAGTAACTCTCTAGATTAAAAAGAAAAAAAAAATATCGAAATTTTTTTTTTTAATTAAACAAAATTATACAGAGTTAATCGAAATCAAAATGAAAGTGATACTCATAATCGCCTGTTTGGTATATATTTTGCACAATGTGGAAGTAGAGGGAGGTTTTGCTGATTCATTTAAAAAAAATATGGAAAAGGCAAAGAGCTTTTTTAATAAACCTTACGCCGACGCAGACGATCTTGATTCAGGAGATGGTAATAAAGGACACCACACAAAGAGTGAATCAAACTAAGGTAACTTGTAGTTTGCGCATGCGCGTATTTTATTAAATGGTTGTTCGTATTCGTTCATATGACCAAGTTTACTCATGGGAGTACCTCTATGAAAAATGGTCCTTGACAGTTAACACAAGAGGTGACGACAGTTAAATAAGTTTCTAAGAATTGATCATTGACCTCTAGATGTCATAATGATTTTATTCTAAAAGTTAAGTTTGATGACCTCTAGAGGTCAAGAATAAATCCTTAGAACCTTGAGTTAAATTTAAACATTACTCAAATCATCATTATCTNTGACCTCTAGAGGTCAAGAATAAATCCTTAGAACCTTGAGTTAAATTTAAACATTACTCAAATCATCATTATCTATATATTTCTACAGAGTTTGAATTAAATCGAACAGCTCTCTTTATTGACCTTGGTTTTAACTTTGGTAGACTCTAGAGGTCAAGGATCAATTTTCCCGTGAACAAACTTGGTCATCTGGACGACNCTGGTTTTAACTTTGGTAGACTCTAGAGGTCAAGGATCAATTTTCCCGTGAACAAACTTGGTCATCTGGACGACTATTAAACGATGAAATATGTTATTTACGAAAACTACAGATGCCTCAGTTTGGTTGACTTTGTGCGGTTCACTTTGTAACTATTCCAAAATTAAGCTATTTACACATATTTTTACACATATTTTTACACATATTTTTACACATATTTTTTTTTAGCAATGGGAGAGCGACAGGAATTTCAAGAGCATGAAATTTTGAAACGTCAAGCAGCAATAGGTTAATTGATTTTTTTAAATTTTGATCAATAATTTTGATCATACAAACAAGAGTAAAATTAACAAAATTGTAATTTATATTTAGTAGATTTCAGAGCTCAACGTGATTTGGATGACGATAGCGTATGATAAATTTATTAATTGAAAAGATACATATTTTTTATTTTTTAATGATAATTACTTATTTTAGTAATTAATAAAATTTACAGGAAGAAAACTTCGAGAGACGTTAACATTGTGAAGAAAGTTCCAGCACCATTGTATTGTTCAATTTCAATTTGGTTAATTAAAAAATAGTAAAACACCGAAAATTCTTTTCACTTACCTAACTTTAATAATTTGTTTATTTTCAAAAAATTGTTACTAATAAAATTTGAAGGAAAATTCAATCTATCAATTTATTTGATTTTGTAGTAGTTAGCTTAAATTAAAATGATTTATTAAAATGTTATTATAATAAATAAATATTATTCTTACAATATTATTTATTTATATAGAAATAAATAAATAAATTATCACCCCGAAACTCGTTTTGGAAAAAGTAATTTCACACGGATAAGAATTTGGATAATGAACAATGATTTTTTTTGTTCATGAATTTGAATTTTTCTTTTGATTTTGACACATGAGAGCTTGTGTCATCACTTGGCAACACTGCTTCCTTTGAGTTCTGAGAAGTATCACTTGTAGAACTTGTGCATCGTTTATAGGTCACAGTGTCAGTGGTTTCACCAAAACTTTTTCTCCAATCAATATTGTTTTAGCTCAACTTTTCGAAAAGATTGAAATAAACTCAAAAATATTTTTAATACAACAATGGCAACACTGTTGTACCAAATTTTGAAAACTTCAAAATTGTATGAAAAAAGTATCAAAAAAAATATTTTTTTTTACATTGCTCAAAAGATAAGGATAGGTTTTTATTAACGAATCAAGAAGTTTTTATAATTTTTACAGTTAACATTTAGTATACATAGGGTTAAAAATTAAAGTTAAGGTCATTGACTTTACACAAAGTGGTATTGTGTCTTATTTGTACATGTTGATCTTCATTGTTTACAACGTACTAATAATCAATATCGTAGTCTTCACCGTAGGCGTCATAGTCGTTGACACTGCGCCTGCGTTTTCCAACTCCAAGGCCTTGAGTAAGACCATTCAACTGCTGTGTCAACCCACCGAGTATTCCGGCAACATCGGGCAATCCACCAGCAGCAGCATTTAGTCCATTATTCCCACCAAAAAGTCCCAAACCGCCCAAAAGTCTCTTCCTGCGCATAACCTCACGCTCATGTTCCACCGGATTGGCTAGAAAATCAAATAAGAGTATATTGACTCAAAAAATAAATAAATTTAAGTTGAATTCTTTGATCAAATTTACCAATGGATTCGCCAAGGATGGAAGCTACTAAAAATACTGCCAAAAGTTTGTACATTTTCAAGTGCACAGTTCAACAATTTGCTAAAAGAACTGAATAGAATACTGATTAATACTGATTCGGTAAAATTAAACAGACAAGATCTGTCATATTTATACCAAAAATTTTGTTATTTTTTTTTTATGTAACTTGAAGCTAATTTCATTAAAGTGCGTTGTTAATTGATTTTATTGATCAATGTCTCGCCGACGTGCGTATGCGTACTAATTGATACTATTTCATTTCATTTGTCAAACTACAAAAGAAAATTACCTTTGCCGACAATGAAATTTGAAATTTTGAAAAAAAAAATAATTTTTTACATATTAACGTATTGGCTTTCGGCGACAGTCAAAGGGTTAACCCAAATTATTTTTTATTATCAGAAACTTCGCTCGAAAATGATGAGAGCGGAAAAATTTTTTTTTTATTTACATTTTAATGAATCAAATTTTATTTGATAGTCCCCGCTTCATAAATCAACAAAGCTAAAATTACCGAGAGGAAAAATTCATGACAAAAGTTTCAAATATAACCTGCACCGACAGTTAATTAAATATAAAAAATTTGACATAAATTGAGTCGCAATGCTTCAAAATATTTCTAGTACTGATTGCGAGTGAACCAAAATCAATAATAATGATTTTTCTCCGTTTGTTCATTTTTGGGGTATTTGCCTTGAGTATGACCTCTGCCCAAGGTGAGTTCAGCATCCTAAGCTTATTTCATATTTTGCTAATTAAGTTATCCAAAAATAAGTTTGTTAGCATAAATTTCAAAAAATTTGCAAAGTGCTAGTTCACACTGCTTTGCTTTGCATCAGGTGACGAACGCAGACGCAGATTCTTACCAGGGAATGATTTTGGTCAATTTGGTAAAGGATTCAGAGGAATTGACCTTAAGAATTTCTTCCAAGGTTACCGAAATCAACCTAACGGTTTAGGTTTCAACTCACCTCCATTCAGTACAGGTGGTCTAAGTCCTCTAAAACGAATCGAGATTGGTAGAAATCAAAATCTTGGAAACTTACTTGACTTTAGAGGCAACCAAGATGGTAGCGGCAACAATGGTGGTGGTGGCTTAGCTAAAAATTTTGTTAATCAAAAAATCACAAAAGATTACAATAGGGGTGGTAAAACCGCTCCATCTAGCGGTGGTCATGGTAGGCTTATTATTGCTTACTAAAAAAAACCTAATATTGACGCAACTTGTTGCGTCAAAAGAAAAATTTTTCAAAAATACTGCGTACGCCTCAACACACAATATATATTTTTTAATATAAATTATTGATTTCGTTTAAAGGTTTTCTATCAGCGGCTCTTGATGAAACTAACAATTATCGTGCAATGCATGGAGCAGGGCCATTGACCTTGGATTCAGAAGTAAGCGGAAAATTCAAAAATTTTACTTTATCATCTTACATCTTAATGTTTTGATTAATAATTTAATTAATATTAATCATAAATAATTACTTTTTTGTTTGTTAGTTGAGTGCTGGTTGTCAATCATGGGCGGAGCAACTGGCAGAAACAAATACATTTAAACATAGTTGTGAAGATTGTTCAGAATATGGTGAAAATTTATTTTTTTATGGTGGATCACCAATTAGTTCTGATGAATCTGCTAAGAAAGCTGTCAAAGCTTGGTACAATGAGGTCAAAATGTACGATTTCAACAATCCTGGTTTTAATTTTCGTACAGGTAAGACTTACCTATTATATTTTGATATTACTAAAAAAAATTTAGAAAATTATTTTTTAATAGAAAAATATGATTTTTAGGACATTTTACGGCGCTTGTTTGGGTGGAAACAAATCAAATGGGTTTTGGAGTGGCGACAAATGCAGCCGGAACCAAAACTTACGGTATACCAATTTTTTGAAAAAAAAAAATGGAAATTTTTTTTTGGTTTCATTTTCACAATTCTTACTATTACTCCTTGTATAAATTAAATATAATAATTATCGATAAATTTTATTCCTAGTTGTTGCAAGATATGTTCCTGCTGGAAATATGGAAGGAGCATTTGAAGAAAACGTTTTACCACTGCAGTAATCCCCAACGATGAAAAAAATAAACAACTTTTTCTGTGATTAAAACGACTAAGCGTATCCACAATTATACTATTTTTCAAAAAAAAATTTTAAATTTTGCTTGAGAAAAATATTATTTTTAGCATATATTCCCTTGCTTTGATTTCTTAATATAAAAGCCACTGCTAAGAAAATATAAACCACTGCTGCATTAATTCAAATGTTTTAATTCGTAATTTACAAATTCTCAATTTACTAATAAATATTTTTAAATGCAAATACTTAAAAATTTACATTTGGAGTACACTTGTCACTACACATATAAACCAAAATTCTGACGTCAGTTTGCTAACATTGTTGTCAACTCTACAGTCCGTTTGTTTTCTGTCAATGTGTGGTTCAAATTCAGGGTAGTAAATTGTTGTTTCCTTTGTTAAAAGTAAGAAAATATCAAAAAATAAAAAAAAATTTTTTTTTAATGAAGACAAAATTTTGATAGTAATTACTCGAATGTGTATTCTGCGATGACCGGAAGTGGAACAGAACATATAGTGTCGTCCATCTCTCCATGCTGTTTCTATACGTTTTGACATGGATTTATCTCTCCAATTCATACTTCGTAAATATTTTGCAAATGATATATTATGAAATGATGAAGGACTCGTTATGAGTGTTAATTCAAATGGATTTTCAAAACGATCTTCTACTGATCCTGCTAACTGCATGGAATTGTCCAATTGGGTGATTTCCACTGACCCACTGTAGAATATAATTTACTAATCAATCATACATTTAAACAAAAAAAAAATTAAAATTAAGGTTTTAGATACTTACATTGTAACATACGGACGGAATTTAGTTAAAGGTAGACTCATTTTATCAAAAATGTCTCCGGTGACATTTGTCACACTAAAGGCATTGAAAAATGAGTAAAATTCGGGTTGACTTCGACAGTCAGTGAGGTCAGTTTTGGGATAATAAATGACAATGGCTTGACACATTTCTTGTTTTGTTGATAGTCCACCCTATGAAAAAACAATTAAAAAAAATTAAAAAATTAAAAAAAAATTTTTTTATAAACGGTAAAAACACCCGTAGACAAAATCATAATTTCTACAATTAAAATTTTAAAATTAACATAAAAATCAAATTTTTTTTTATTACAAAAGTGATGATACTCCTATCCTCTGTGGCATAGTCACACTCAACAATTAATTCATCCCCTGGAAGTACCGTAATTTCTTCTTTTAGTGTTCTAAATTGTTGAAAATTAAAATCATAATTTCCATCCTGTAAAAATTATTTCCAATTTTTATAAAAAATTTTCAATTTTTCTTAAAAAAAAAATAATAAAATTTACAAACTCACCTGAAGAATTGGAGGTAATTCTTTTCTATTTCGAATATGACGAAATGAAATTTTCCGTCCACTTAAATGAGCATGGAGTAGAACATTTGTAATTTTTAAACCTTCTGATGAAATGATTCCCTAAAAAAATTTTTAAAATTTTTGAGTAGCTACTAGCAACTATCATCAATTACCTTATTTTTTTTAATTACATTTTGAGTACATTCACTTGAACAGAAACTATATGTACGGAAGGTTTCTTGAAAATTTGGAACCATATGAAAAGGGGTGACACGGTGACCAAGAAATAAAGTCCCGGCATCGTATTTTCGTAAATTTTCAGTATAAAAAATCCGAAGTCCTGAACTATCCGTAACTTAATAAAAAAATTACATAATTTTATATTTCAATTTATCAAAATTTTATAAATTTTGGTATAATTTACATGATTTTCTCATTGGATTGTTGTAATGGACTTCTAATTTGAAATATGTCGCATCATCAGAATTGTCACCGGCGGGTATTCCAATATGTTGTGGAAACATGTCCCCTTTGTAGAAATATTATTTGTTATAAAAATTTTCAACAACCAATCAGCATCATGAATTTTAAAATTTCTTGATAGTACTAAATAACCTTACCTTCTGAACCTACTGCCCATGTAAATAAAAAATTTAAACAATGATTCCCACATTCTCTTGGCATATCTGATGAAAAACATTCGGTTTCTTTGGATCCGATGTATTTTTCAAATACTCGGCGAGTACCACCGTAATGATCCGGTACATGACAAGTGTACAAAGTAATATGATGTACAAATTCCATGTTTCCAGGTGAAATAAGAGATCTAAACTGTGTAGTATTAAATTATTGAATTAAAATTTCAAATTTTTATAAAAATGTGACTAAAAATGCTAAATTATGCTAAATTATGCTAAATGTAGAGTCTTACGCCAATTATGTGATGCTTCCGGTTGGATCTAGGGAATTTGAATATTCTACAAATATATGTTGTATCCTTTCCATTAATACGTATCTAATAAAAGATTTTTTTAGTAAAAAACAAAAGAAAAAACTTATTAATTAATTATTAATTTATTAAATATTACATATTAATTGATATAATTTTAAAATTTAAATTATCAATATATACTTATATATACTTACTTTTCTCACAGCCGTATCCCATTGTTGTATACCTGCAACACCCGGATAGAAATCGTCTGGAAATTTTAATGAATTGGTTGGAGTGCGCAGGAGTACACTTCTCGTACCACGAGTTTGCGCACCATGCCAATGGAAGGTTAAAGATGGTACAGTGATTGGGTCACTAGGATGCCAAGCCCAAATTAGTCGTACTGTATCCTCCTAAATAGAGTATAAATTTTTATAAAATAAAATTATTATTCCAAAAATATATATTATATTAACTTAATTTAAAAAAAATTGTTAATTTTCAATTATGGTCAATTTTTGTATATCTCACATCAATGCGCATGTCCTGTTGATAGTCACACGTATCCCACCGCCGACGGAATCGTACTGTAGTTCTACCATCTCTTTCTGATGCAGCTATTAAATTATAATCTTGTTGATCATCTTGGATTGGCTGTTCTCGCTCAGGCGCATGAAAATCCTAAAAATTTAAATTCAAAATTTTATTAAAAAAAAATTTTTTTAAACAAATTTAAATTTAAATTTTTTGAAATAAGATTGAAAATTAAAAAAAAAAACATGGTGTCTTACCACTAAATATGGAACTCCATCTCTATCTACCCATCCAAGAACAATGTCACTGCCCTTCATGCCACCATTTGGACTAAATCCAATGGCAACATAACCTTGCGTCGGCGCACTAATTTCTATTGTTAAGTAATATTGATCATCTGAGTTCCACTTAACGTCATATCCTGTTTCCAACGATAACTCATGTGTCCAAAGTTGAAATGAATCAGGGAGTAATTGACATTCAATTACTTTTGGATTATTCACAATTACCAACCAAAAGAATATTAACACTTGACTACTGCTAGTATCAATCAGAACCATTTTGAATATGGCACTAAATGAATTATAAAAATTATATTATTGTTTCATTTTTTGGCTCTTTTTTTTTAAATTGTGCAAAACTATTCGAAGAAGTTTGTCTTCACGTATACTCTTGCAAGACACAAGTAATTTACTGCAGGTTGAATTTTTCGGTTTTTAACTTATTTCTCCGGAAAAATGGTTTCAAATGACCCTTCGCCAGAGAGAAAAAAAAATTTACAGGGTATAACTCAAATTTGTAGCACCCTTAGAAAAATTGTATGAAAGGGTCCTTTTCAATCCTTCAACTAGGAACCACTTCATAGAAAACGTTATTCATTTGAACCACTTTCTTCATTCAAAGTGAATTTCTCAACTGAAGCCTTTTTTCTGTATGGTGCCTGGTGTCATGTGTCCAAAATGTGTAACTCAAGACGAATAGGAAGTATCATGGAAAAAAAAATGAACCAATGAGAGGATAGGGAATTGTGATAATACCCTATTTCAAGAAGACAAGTGGTCGTTCCCTCACTAACAATCAATTCAAAAGGATCTTTTGTATTTTAAGACTTTGAGTTATGAATGAACGATAAGTTAACTCGAGGGTTAATAAATAATTTTTAAACATTGGTAGTACCAGTTAACCGAGTTCATCATGAGAACCAATTTTTTATGACTCATATGACTCAGAATCATGACGCCGATTCATGACTCAAAGCCTTGGATCAATGCTAAGTGATTAGTCATAACTCTATGACTAATCTATCCTTGAGTCAAGGTGTCTCAATGACTCAATGACTCAATGACTCAATGACTCAATGACTCAAGACTGAGTGATTCCAAAGTATTGATAATAAAAAAGTACCTCGAGACTATAACAAAAAGAAATAGATTGTATAAAATTTTCAAACTCTGAATCATTGAGTCCTAATACAGAGTCACATGGATAATTCATGACATAGAGTCATGAATTTCCTGACTCGGACTCATGATTCAGTTACTCACTTTTCCACTACTTCAGAGTCCCAAATAAAAACTAACTTTTAAGAAATTATGACTCAAAGTTATAGTCATTAGAGTCAGATTCATGATTCTGAGTCACAAAATTAGAGTCATTGAGAACACTACCAACTTTGTAGGGTTAAAAAATACAAATGTTAGGGACATGTGTGCGTGTATTTGATAGTATGGAAAAGGTCAATAAACGATGTCGATTAGATGAGAAAAAAAAAATTTTTTTTTTACTAGAAACAACTCTTCGTGATAAATTACTCCAAATCCGGAAGTTATCAACCAAACAATCAATGTCCAGTGAGTCATGAATAAAAAATATACTAATCTTTAAAGTCTATTGTCACTTTCTACAGTCCCTTTGTGTTATTTAAACATATCAGGTGCGGAATCAAGAAAAAAATTACTAAAAATTTGTAAGTTTGTAAAAAAAAACCAATTGATAACACTCAAAACTAATGGTTTTGGTGCTAATGTGGCAACATGGGGACACCACTCACCTATGGTGCGCCACCACTGGACAATTTTCTTTCATGATTGAAAGAACGGATGGTGGCTTACTTTTCACCAGTTTTTTTTTTGTCAAAAAATACCGACTTTTATATTTTATCTTTGAGAAGCGAAGCAACTGACACGCGAATGTACAGAATACTCCTACAACATAAAAAAAAAAACTGTCGTTTCTCAGTGATGGAAAGAATTAATTTGACTAAGGAACGAATCATAAATTTGTTATTGACTTTTTGACAAAATTTAATCATGTTTTCTAACATTGTTATTCTTTCTTTGTATACTCATATGCAATAAAGCAATGAACCTAGACTAAATACAAAAGGTCAACAGAAGTGTGACCATAGATGTGATTATTAGAAAACAAAATGTTGCCAAATTTCCACTATTTGACCCTTGTCTGTCACATTGTGTTTCTTTTTCTGGTCGTACAATATATTTCATAATTTTGACAATATGATTCTGAAAAACGAATAAAAAATTAAGTAACATAATTTTTTTTCATTAATAAAATTTTCCTTACTGGATGATTAACACGCTTTCCACCTACTCCTGTGCAGTATGTATACCTTGGAGCATTTCGCCATTTTGTTTCTACACTTTTCACAAATGTTTTGTTTCTCCAATCAAGGTTTTGCATATAATTGAAAAGATTTTTACCAATATTCATATTAATTGGATTACGAATAATTAACCTTGAAAAAAGATTTGGAACTTCTTCTGTCAACCCACTGAGACCTAACACAAGGACGTCGTCAGGCAAAGTCAAATTTTGTTGATTTCTTCAAAAATCAAAACCAAAAAAAAAAAAATTCTTTTAAATTTATAATCTAAAAATTGAAATAACTTACTTTGACAACGATGTAGATGAAGATAGAGGGTCAAATGGTAAATTTAGTTTTCTTAAAATTGTCCCAGTTGCATTTTGGACACCAAAAGCATCCAAATAGGAATAAAATTCAATTTGACTGCGACAATCTTCAAGATTTGATCTTGGATAGTAAAGTATTAAAGCTTCACAAATTTCATCTGTTGTAGATAATCCTCCCTGAAAATGAAATATAATTATAAAAAATAAAAATAAAATTTTGAAAAAAAAAAATTTTTTTATCAAAATTTCATTAAATATTTTTGATTTGACTGTCGGATTTACAAAGATGAAGGTTTCATTCCTCTCCGTATCATATTCACATTCCATTAGGAGTTCATCGCCTGGAAGTATTGTGACATCTTTGCTAAGTTTTCTATATCCTTGGTAATTGTTGTCGTAATTGTTGTCATAAGCTAGTGGTTCAAGTTCTATTTCATTTCGAATATGCCTTAGGGTTAATTTCCTTCCAGTTTCATGCGCACGGAGAAGAATACTAAATGCTTTCACACCGGTAGTAATTGGAAATACCTAAATAACAAAATTTCATTTTTAATTTTACTTTCAATCAACTTTAAAAAAAAAAAAATTTTTTTTTTAGAATTCAGTTTTTCAGATAAAAATTCTTACTGCTTTTGTACACTCGGTGCTACAATGTCCAAAAATTTTGAAATTTGATTGAAATGGTGGTACAGAAAGAAATGGCGTGCGTCGATAACCAGTAAATAATGTAGAAATTTCATATCGACGTAATTGATCAGTGTAGTAAATCCGAATACCAGAACTATCCATCACTACAAAAAAATTTTTATATTATGAAAATGTACAATAATGAAAATTTTTCAAAAAAAAAAATTTCATAAAAATTTTCAAAAAAAAAAAATTTCATAAAAATTTTCAAAAAAATAAAATTTCATAAAATTAAAATTACAATTATATCCAAATGGATTCTGATAACGAATTTCTAGTTTTAGATAAATTAGATCTCCTTCTTCATTTCCAATTGGATCTCCAATATCCAAAGGGTACATCTCACCTGGATAAAAATTAGTGAGATTTATTTAATGAATTTATAATAAAAATTTGAATATCATAAATTCAAATTTTACCTTCAGTTCCCGCTCCTATAGAAAATTTTGTTGTCCAACAATATGCTCTCCAATCATAAGGACACTTTTGTGAAAAACAATTAGTTACTGGATAATCAATATATTTTGCAAAAAAATCAATTGTTTTTCCAAGTCCTTCATGTACATGACACTTGTAAAGAATTATGTCATGAATATATGGCAAGCTTTCGGCACTAATAAGTGGGCGATACTAAAAAAAAAATTAAAAAATTTCATAACAAATCGAACATCTTGAAAATACATTTGTTTCAAAATTATCAAAAGATTTTGTAAAAATTTCTAAAAACTTTTACCCCGATGATATGATGTTTGTTGTTAAGTTTTGGAAATTGATAAATTTTACATAGAAACAATGGATCAACTGTTTGAGGTATGTCCACCTAGAACTCCCCCCAAAAAAATAGAGATACAAATTGACCAACTCATGTTACAGCATCGACCACACCCATTTCAACTAACTAATAATAACATTACATTGTACATTGCAATATCCCAATACTTAATCCTGGTGTCTGATGTATTTTTTTCTGGAAATTTCATTGGTTCTTGAAATCTTCGGAAGAAAATTGTTTGTACACCTCGTCGTTGACCAAGTCCATGATAATGTAAATGTAAAGACTTTTCTTCTTCAGGGTCATTTGGGCTCCAAGCCCAAATAACTCGGATCCCTTCATCCTGACACCAAATTTTTTTTTGTATAAAATATAAAATTTGAGAAAAAAAAAAAAACTAAAAAAAAAAAATTAAGTCTTTGAATTTGAACTGACCTCAATGACCTTATCATTTTTGTCACATGTGTCCCATTTTCTCCTAAAAATAAGCCGAGTCTCGCCATTTTCTTCAGTTCCATAAATTAATTGATAGTCTTGCTGATCGTCTTCAATTGGCACACCATTCGTAACACCATGATAGTCCTGATTTAAAAAAAAAATCAAAATTCTTTAACCCTGAAATTTCCAAAAAAAAACAAAAATTTTTTTTTGTGAACGTTATTAGCTTTTAGGTTTGGAACTCCGGAAGTATTGACCCATCCCAAAAGAATATCGCTTCCTAAAAGTGCAAAATCATAAAATGACTATTATTATTAATACCTAACAACCCTCTCTCTTCCGGTTTACCATAAAAATTTGAATAGTTAATAATTATTCAACAACTAACCTGACATAGTACCACTTGGTGAAAACCCAATTCCAATATATCCCTGAGTACGTCCTCGTACTTCCATTGTTATCCATATTGAATCCTCATTGGTCCATTTTAACTGGATAACACCTCCAGGTAGAGTCATTTGATGTGTCCAATCAATATTAATAATATCAATATCACTATCATTTCTACTACTCATACCAAAATCCAAGTAGAAAATATAAAACAATAATTGAAAAAATCCAAAAATTTTCAAATCCATTGTTAATTTTTTACCTCTGGTATCTACAAACTGTCAAATGGTAAACAAAAAAATGTATACAATTTACCAATAAATGGTTGGATTTAAGTGAACCAGAACGTGTTGGTTCATACTAATTTATATAAATTATTAACATATTGTAATATAGATTACATTGCAAATCTCTTTGTCAATGTTAAACAAAAGCTTTTATTTACCTTCCTAATTATAAAATCATTTACAGTCTACTTTTGGCTCTAGTGAATCCCCAAAGTACGGCGATAGTCTATACACTGTTGCCGATGTCCACTACACTACAACCAAAGTTTTCATTATTTTACTTCATATTTTCCAGGCTCATTGAGGTTAGTTTTTAAATTTACAACAAATTTTCACTTTATCCGAATCTGGTTTATACCTGAAAGTTAGGTTGAGCTAAATAGTCTGTTTAAAAAATATTAGGTTGTTGCCAGACTCCTACGTCTTGCAAGTAATTGATTAATATCATGTGGATTAATTTCCGATTTTTTACGTTTAGGATGAAGACTCCAAAATGTATTTGTTTTTCCAAATTCATTAGCATCGTCAATTGTTTCTGGAAGATGTTGATGGAGTGTTTCGGGTAAAAATGCTGTCACCACCATTCCTGTAAGTGACATAATCGCCATAGCTAAATAAGGTGCTGCTGCATCATACCGCCCCTACCGAACAAACAAAATAACAATAGTAAAGTTAAAAATTTAGATCTAACATTATGACGCATGCGTAGTAGTAAGTTACTCACCAGATAGACAATAGATGGTCCAAATATTCCAATAATAGATCCAACTGTTCCACAGAATGAATTCCCTGTAGATCTGAGAGAAGTTGGAAAGAGTTCATTGGCCTGAAGGTAGAGAATTAAAAAAGTAATTGTTATTGCAAATCTAAAACAAAACAAAAATTATAATCAATTAATATCACTTCTATATTTAAGTTTTAGTAAGAATGAGTAAGTTTTAGTAAATTACTTGGCAGCAACTGTTGAAACAATGACAACAATTGACATGTTAGGTAAAGGAATTGCAATTGTTGCAACTGTAAAAGTAATAACAGCAATGAAAAAAAAAGTAACTTGTGTCCATCTTCGACCTAAAGTTCCAAGGAGGTAACCACCGACAATACTTGAAGGTACTTCGATAATCGACAAAATAAAAAAATTGAGGAATTGATCTCCAGACATATTTGGTGTATTGAGAGTAACTGAGTCGTATATCATGTTGTTCATGGTCCTGCGTAATAACAACATGTCATTAAATTATATAATAATGAGTGAATTACGTAAGTATGAGAAATTGTTTTGTTTTTNGAGTCGTATATCATGTTGTTCATGGTCCTGCGTAATAACAACATGTCATTAAATTATATAATAATGAGTGAATTATGTAAGTATGAGAAATTGTTTTGTTTTTTTTGGTTAATTTACCAAGAAATACAAAGGATGATTGTATTTTTTGCTAAATTTCTTTTGCTAAATAGAGTCCAAATCCCAATATTTTTTTGTTCTTTTTGTTGTTGAATTATGAAAACACGATTGAGAGCGGTATCAAATTGGTCAGCGGACATTTTGTCAGTAGTTCCATTAACTTTGGCAACATTTTCAAGTATTTTAACTGCTTCTTTAATTCTTCCAACGGAAGTTAACCATCTTGGAGATTCAGGAACAAATGGCATGTAGAAAAATGTAAGAATCAAGGAAGGCAAGTAAGTGACCATTCCAATCAGGAACCATGTTCCAGTGTACTTGACGACATATGGCAAGGCAGCCATTCCAACTACCCAAACACCCCAGGCGAACTTAAAAAATAAAAAAAATTTTCAAAATAAAATATAAAAAAAAAAAAATTTTTTTTATACACTGCGTTTCAACTTTCAAAGTTTTTATTTCTGAGAAAATAGGCAATAGAAACCAAGGAGAAAAAAATAGACTTCTGCGCGGCATAACAATTTTTTACTTTATTATTCTTGTATTATAACCTGCCATGCTGTTTGTTATAACCTGTTTTTTTTTCAAGATTTTTCTTTTTTACTTTTTTGTTTTACTTTTTGTTTTACTTTTTTTTTTTACTTTTTTTTTTACTTTTTGTTCCTTTTTTTTTACCTTTTTTTTCCTCTTGTTTTTACTTTTNGGGGGGGGGGCAGAGGGTATACGAGTTATATTTGAAACACAGTGTACTAGATTGTAAAACACAACTTAAAAAAAATTTTTTTTTTGAATCTATTATAAAAATTAATAAATTTTGTACGTACAGATGCAGTAAAACTTCGATATTCATCATCAGTAAATTCAGCAGTTAACATCCCTGGAATGAGATACGAAAATGGATATCCAGCTGAACTGATGAACATTGCTATGTTGTATAGTACAAAATATTTCGGTAGAAAGAGTGATACCACACGAAAAATTAGATAAACTAATGATGACAGGAAAAATATTGGTTTTCTACCAACCCTGAAAAACAGAAGAAAAAAAAATAAAAAATATACAGTAAATAAAAAATATTTAAATACTTTAAAAATGAATTTTGACTCACTTGTCAGCTAGTAAACCAAAAATAATTGTTCCAAGGACCTGTCCTACTGAACCTATTGTGAATACATTAGTTGGATAATGGTCAAAACTACAAATCCAATTGAAGTCACTAGGAATTGTTGAAATGAATTCGGATTGGTCATATTGCCATCCATTTGGACAACTCATTATACTCAGATTATTTTCACCATTTTCTATATACATTTCACACTGACTGTATCTCAACTGACCATCAGGTCCCGGTTTTCTATAAAAAAATTACAAATTTTTATCAATAAAAATCAAAAAAAAAAAAAAAAAAATTCAATAAATTATTATAAATACATAAAAAAATTTTGAGTTCATACAGAGGTATAGTTTGGTTTTTCCATAAGTCCATTTCCGTTTTGTTAAAATTTTCATTTCCATTTTCGTAACACCAATGATCAGGAATTGATTGAAGATAAATTGTACTCAAACAGGCTAACGGAGCAATCCCTGTGATTGGACAAACGAAACCATAAAATAATAATTTTTGAAAACGTCCTTTGCTTCCAATTCTTTCCAAAATGTCATCGAACTCTGTGATTTCTTCCAATTCATCCGACTTGTCCTGCGCAGATTAAAAAAAAAAAAAAAACAACAACAAAATCTCAATTACTAATGAAATGACAAATGAATAACCAATAATTGCCAAAAATATATACAATATATAGATAATATATACAAAAATAGTAGTCTATATATTCAAAATAATTTTGTTACCCCTTGAGTATCCAACCTTTCCAACTCTATTGNAAAAAAAAAAAAAAAACAACAACAAAATCTCAATTACTAATGAAATGACCAATGAATAACCACAAATTGCCAAAAATATATACAATATATAGATAATGAATACAAAAATAGTAGTCTATATATTCAAAATAATTTTGTTACCCCTTGAGTATCCAACCTTTCCAACTCTATTGTTTGACCATCATCCGGAGATGACTTATTCTTTCCACGCATTTTCAAATATCTATTTAGATTACTTAACAACTAATAATAATAATAAATAATAATATCCTCTCCAATATATATTAACCATTTTTCCATCAGTTTTTAAACAATAATGGTCAAAGAGTAGTAACCCCTCAGGCACCAAAGCACAAATTATAAGGTATAAAAATTTAAGGTAAGACACTGTAACTATACTATCCCAGTGAAACTCAACACTCTTACTAATATTATTATTAGTAATAATAATATTAAATATCCTAAAAGTTAGCAAGACCTATGGTATCCATTTCCAAATAAAATAAAAAAGTAAACATAATCTCAAAAAATGATAAATTCATACTGAATAGAAGCAGAGAAACATTATTAATATACTAAGTAGTGTATTCAACTCTGTAATACTTTTTAGAAATATAAGAGCCTATTTCTACACCCTGGATTATATAATCATATGTAATTTAACTTTGGATGGTAACATTTTAAGCTTAACCTAATTCAAGGCGTGGACTCGTGTCGAGTATCAAGTCTATTATGTGTATTATAAAAATTACACGCAATTATTAACCTTGACAATTCCGAAAGACACTATAATAGTTATATAACATAAATAATATTATAAGGATATTTTTTAAATATTATTAAATCTCTTATAATTTTTTTGACTCTTATAGCATCATATCCCTAACTAACCCCAAGGGATGTCAAGATGTGAATTCAAGCTTCAATTAATTCATATCTCATTTCTACTGACCAATACTCTCTTCATATTTCCCTACTCTATCGTTGATAAAAAAAAACGACTCACTATGAAGTTATGTAACTTGAGTGTTTACAAGAAAAAATTGTTATTTTCAGTTATATAAAAAATAAAAAATAAAAATGTGACATAAAACTTCCGCTTCTGTAGGGTTAAGTTAAAAAAAATTCAAGAAATTTGATGCAAGTAATATTAACTAATAACCTTGCGGCGTCAGGATTGTTTTGATTCGGAAATCAATATACTTGCTGCACATTTTGAACACTTTCGTCCATTTCTTTTGTATTTCCATAACAAAAAAAAAAATAAATAAATAAAATTGAAAGCTTTTGGGTCTTAAAAAGAAGAGAAAAAAAAGTGACACTTGAGAGAAGAAAGTAATAGGTTTCTCCACTGTTGTCGTCATTGGAATTTTTTTCCTCAACCTACGCGTGGCGCATGCGCTCTACATAGAATGACTCAACTTTCACCAACTTTCTCTTATATTTTCTTCTCTTCTACCCTCAATTCTATAATAGAAAGTCCAAAAATAACTTGAAAAAAGTACTTATCCCTCTCTTCTCGGTATGTCATATAAAAATCCCACTGTTTGTGTGTGTGTTATGTGTGGGAAGTTCTTTTGCGTCATCACCATCATACTCTACATAAGTAAGACTCCAACTCCAACCCACCCGGTATCTTTCATTCTCTTCCTTCCAATTTAAAATTTCTAAGTAACTAATTACTTTATTCGCCCACGTTGTTTCTTATAGTCCTCAATCTGGCTTTGTTAGTCCACTAACTATAATTTTAAGAGTCAAAACATGATTNCACGTTGTTTCTTATAGTCCTCAATCTGGCTTTGTTAGTCCACTAACTATAATTTTAAGAGTCAAAACATGATTAGTTTAAATTAGCTTGTCTATAATTAAATCACAAAAAAAAAAAAAAAAATTTTTTGTATCAATTTGTTCAAAAACTGTGAAGTTGTTGTTATGGAGATGATTGGAGAGAGCGCATGTGAAGATGAACAGACGGAGATTTATTACTAGTTTTGTAATCTGTTGGAAGAAAACTCCAATATTTTGAAGTACGTCCTAGATCATTTGCTTCATCTAAAGTTTCTGGTAAACTCTGTTTCAAAGTTTCGGGTAAGAATGATGTTGCAATTGATCCAATGAGACAGAGTATTCCAAAAACACCATATGGTATGGCAACATGGTACTTTCCCTGTGATTAGAAAAAAAAAAAAAAAATTTTTTTTTCAATTTTTTATACACAAGTCTATGTCTGAAATTATTGATTAGTTGTAATTTTTTAGATAACCTCTTCTTTTTTTAGGTTATCTTGCAAAAAAAAATCCTTACCAAAAATAAAATATATGGGGTACATGTGGTAAGGATTGAGCTCAAGGAACATGAAAATCCATTTCCAGACGAACGTAATTCTGTAGGAAATATTTCAGTACCTTGCATAGTTACTATCAATGTAGTTACTGCTACAGCAAATCTGATAAAAAATTTAATTCGTTTTTTAGTTTTTTTTAGTAAGTTTTTATGATAAATTTTTATATAAACTATGGAAGTAACTTACTTGGAAATGATCAATGAAATGATAATGAGGGATTTAAATTGATGATAGGAAGTTCCAAGAACAGCTAAACCAAATCCTATTGCAGCTAGAAAAAAAAATGTAACTTGTGTCCAACGTCGACCAGTTTTTTCAGCTAGAGTACCTCCAACCCAACCAGTTGGTAATTCAATTATTGATAAAATAAAAAAATTTAGAAATTGATTTCCAGCAAGTTGTGTTGTGTTGAGTGTTATTCCATAATAAATGATTCCATTGATAGACCATGAGATACTTAGAAGAATTGTATTGATCCCTAGATACTTTTTTGAAAATAGATTCCAAATTTTTATCTTCCCTTGTCCTTCATTTTGTTTGTCTTGTTTCATTTTTAAATTTTTTAAAATTTTTTGTAAATCACCAGGTCCAAAATTTTCAATTCTTCCATTAGTTGTAGCAATTTTTTCTAAAATTTTTTCAGTTTCTATTAAACGATTTTGTGTGAGTAGCCATCTTGGAGATTCAGGTACAAAATTGTAGTAAAAGAGTAATAAAATTCCAGGTACTGACGTTAAGAGTCCTAATATAAACCAATTTTTTACCAACCAAGCAACCAGTGGTAGAAAACATATTCCAATAACCCTAGAATTTATAATTTGATTAATTAATCAATTTAAACATAAATTAAAAATTTCAAAAAAAAAAAAAATAAAAAATAAAAAAGATTTATTTTAATTTGGAAAAGGTTTAGTTTGAATTTTTACCAGATGAGCCAAGCAAAACCGTAGATCCATGATCGATGTTCTAAAAATGTTTATAAAATATTTATATAAAAAAAAAAAAAAATTAATTTAATATAAATGTAAAGTCTAAAAAACGAAGTAAGTTTTACCTTTTCCAAAAATTTCAGCAGTCAATGAGTAAATAAAAATGTAGATCATAGGAAAAACTGACCCAGTGAAAAATTGTACAATGAGGTAGAGTACAAAATAGTTTGGTACAAAGAGACTCACGAACCGGAAGAAGACAAGAATGAAACAACAGGTAAAAAAGAATGGTTTTCGACCATATCTGTCAAACAAATAAAAACATGTAAAATATTGTTAGTTTTATTTGTATAAAAGAACTAAAAAAATCAGAGTAATCGACGGTTATGTAGTTCAGATAAGTTACATAAAAGAAATGAATTTTCAGAAATATACAGTGTGTTCCAACGCGCAACAAATTTCGCGCTTTTTAATTTTCTGCATATTTTTTTTTGTAATTTTGAAATTTTCAGGAGGTTCTATGTCTTATTAGTTATTATCATTAATATGATTCAATTATTCGTACCACTTCTGCTTATGTACTTTACTCAAAATACTTGAACGTTTTATAACCTTAACCTTTCATTATCCCAAAATTTACTCTTTTCAGCTACTGCTCATGTCTGATGAGTTGTATGAATGTAACCTCGTGTTGATGTATCGTATGGAGGGTGCAAAAGGCTCGTTATTACCAAGGTTTTTCTAACCTTGTTTACAGTTGTCCCAACCTGGTTTACGATTGTCCCAACCTGGTTTACGGTTATCGAAACCTAGTTCAGTTGTTCCAACCTGGTTTACCGTTGTCCCAACCTGATTTACGGTTGTCCAAACCTGGTTTACCGTTGTCCTAACCTAGTTTACGGTTGTCCCAACCTGGTTTACCGTTGTCCCAACCTGGTTTACGGTTGTCCCAACCTAGTTCAGGGTTGTCTCATCATCATCACCACGGTTGCACATGCGTGTTGGCTTTACCAGAGTCAGTTTTGGGATTATGAAATTAGAAAGGCTCGACATATGTTGAGACATACTGTACTTCCATAAGGGATATTCCATGGGAACCTACTCTACTGTATGTGCAGACTCTGCACTGCAGAGTGAGTTAATAACGGCTAACCTAGAGATCCTCACTCCACCAGAACTTTCTGTGTCACCCACCATAAATCGGTGTCAGAATGATATAAGATAAACAAAATTCTGACACCGATTTATGGTGGGTGACACAGAATAGTCCGGTGGAGTGAGGATCTTTAGGTAGCCCTTATTAACTCACTCTGTATAATAACACGCCAATGGCTGTAAAAAATTGATTTTTAGCTGGATCTAACAACGAAGTTCTTATAAACATTGAGTGTTTTTTTATATAGCAACACTTGACGTAACAAATAAAAATAAAAATAAAATGTTTTTTTTTGTTACCTATCTCCTGCCCAACCAAAAATAATTGTCCCAATAGCACTTCCAGCGGCGACAAGAGTGAAAGATTGAGTGACATAACCACTTTTGTCACAAACCCAATTGAAATCTGTAGGAATTGTTCCAGTGTAATCTGAACGGTCATAATCCCAACCATCCGTACAAGAAATTTCTGTATTGTTTTCTAGTGATGTGTACATGCGACAATGGCTGAATCTTTCCGTACCATCCGGACCGATTTCTCTACAAAAAAAAATCTTTTTTTTGTAATAAAACCATTTTAGGAATGTTTCTACCGGAACAATTAGTACCAAGGTTAATTAGTTTATGAGTCATGATGAAAAAGTACTCACCTAGGTATTGTTAAATTTTTCCATTGTTCCAATGATGTCCCTTGATGTACTATTCCTCTGTCAACATGACACCAATGATCAGGTTCTGAGAGTAGAAAAATAGAATTCAAATAGAAAATTGGTAAAAATGCAGTGAATGGACCAACGACAGCGTATAGAAGTATCTTCTGATATTTTCCATATGATCCAACAATATTGAGTACATCATCGAAATGTTCAATACTTGAGATTTCACTTTCCTGAAAACAAAATTAAAACACTTTCATCATTACATTTCAACGGTTTTCTCTATATTATTATTAATTTTCTCAAAGGTTGACGGTAATTAATAACTTACGGAAATGGTGTTTTTCGATGAAACTTTGTCAGATGATGACATAGTTAATATAATTAGTGGTCACTCTTCTGGGGTAGAATTTCAACTGAATTTTATAGACCAAAATCAAAGAGAATTTATCCCGTGTGGTAATAATGTAGTCTGCATTAGTGTGCCCCATGACTCCGACTCCGGAGTCGGAGTCGGAGTCGACTCCTTGCCTCCGACTCCGGAGTCACCCGTGGTTTGCTATGGAGTCGGAGTCGATGACTCCGGAGCAGGCATATGCAAACAAGGAGTCGGAGTCAATGACTCCGGAGTCGACTCCACACAATTGGAGTCAGCTCCAAAAAAATGTCATGCACAGAACTCATATAGTATTACATCACAAACAGAATACACGTATGTCAGAAAGGTATGATACACTAAATATTTCAGCTCTGCTGCTATATATAGGGGCCGCTTTAATTAACAGCTCAGCTGCTTAATATAGTGTAGCTGCAATATATAGTTGCTTTGCTCCTACTTTTAGGAGCATTTAAAAATTTAAATATTTTAAATAATGGAGGCATGCCGACAAAGAATCCGACAACTCAAAATTAGAAATTATTTACTATTTTTTTAAACTAATACGTAAACAAGAGCCGGGACAAATGTCGGCAAGTCTTTCACGAATTAGTTTCAATTCATTGACCTCTCTCATGATAACTTCCTAACTTAATTTACTTTTTTTAGAAACTTTTGTCCTTAATTTGCCGACTTTTAGATGAATTTTGATTTTTTTAAATGGAATTCCCTTGATAACTGCCCCACCTTCACACAAAAAGGACCATGTGCATAATATGTATTTGCGAAATCTAAGTAAATGTGAAATTTGACTCCGGAGTCACTCCTTATTTTCAAGGAGTCGGAGTCAGTGACTCCGGAGCCACTCCAAAATTTTCTTGGAGTCGGAGTCAGTGACTTCGGAGTCAGTGACTCCGACTCCGGCTAAACCCGGAGTCATGGAGAACACTAGTCTGCATTCCCAACAATACCCCTCATACGTATCCATTCTTATAAAAAATTTAACGTCCAATGCATTATAAATCAAGACTATCTAAAATGATAAAGAATAAAAAAAAAAAGGCTTGGCAAGTTAAGTTAAGTTATACAGAAATATCCATATCACTTGAGAAATTATTTGCTATGTATATGTCAAAATTTCTAATCAGAGTATTAATTAAAGTACTTTTTCTTGATGAATGACTCTAATTNATGTATATGTCAAAATTTCTAATCAGAGTATTAATTAAAGTACTTTTTCTTGATGAATGACTCTAATTACATAACTTAAACTAGTAGCGACAAATATTTAAAATCTTCTGTCGGGTCCTTCTTTGATGTTAACGAAGACCTAATATTTGGTAAAAAATCATCTTCACTAACCCCTCATAATCTAGGCCTTCAAAGTGTAATTAAGGATTTGACAGTATATTTTAAGGTTTTAGGTATCAAGGTTTTCATTGACAAATTCATATTCCTAGACTAACTGGGGAAGGGGGGGGGGGGAATGAATTAAAAATAATTTTTTACTGTCTTGACATTAAGACAATTTCAATTAATCATAAGTTGTATATTATTGCCATTTCTTAAAGAACTAAAAGTAATCTCTAGTATTTGCTCATTTTAGCAAAGACTTAGTGATCAGATAGATATTAATAACAAAAGCTCAATGTAGTAATTTAGTTATCAAAAAAAAAAAATATTTGGTAAATTCTTAGAATAAGGTTGAAAATTAATCGGCAATTAAGTTATCGTTTGTTAGTTTTTAAAGAAATTTTTAAAATGAAATTTCAGGTAAAAACATAAATTTTTGACATGAAATTTCAGGTAAAGATAAAATTTTTTCGCGCCGTTTGCTTTTTTTGAGAAAAATTACTATGGACGTAGTAATCCTTAGCGCCCTCTCTCGACGTGGTGTCAATGAGGATGATACTTATTTTTTCCTCTCCTTTTAAATTTTGTAAAGATTTTGCTACAATTCCACAAAATGGTTTCCCTTCAACTTGTTTCTGGAATCGACGACAGTCTTCTGGTGTAAATTGAAGTTGATTTGGTTCTATAACTGTTTAAAAATTAAAAAAAAATATTATAATTTTTTTTTTGAAAAATATTGAAAAAAAAATTATTATTATTATTTTTTTTTTNAAATTAAAAAAAAATATTATAATTTTTTTTTTGAAAAATATTGAAAAAAAAATTATTATTATTATTTTTTTTTTGATAAAAATTTCAATTTTAAGCTTAAACAATATAATAATTTTTTAAATCCCTTACAATGGAGTNTTTTTTTTTTTGATAAAAATTTCAATTTTAAGCTTAAACAATATAATAATTTTTTAAATCCCTTACAATGGAGTTTAGCCTCATATGATTGAATTGGAGTCTTAAGATATGATCGTTTGAGTTGTTGAATATGATTTGGCTCAGTTGCATAATATATTCCATGATCAATTAAATGAGTCAAGATAGGCATGTTTTCATTGAACGGTTTCATAATTCGGCACCTACGTAAATAAAAATAAAAATTACATTTTACTTGTTATATATACATAATTTAATTACACTATCACTTCAATTAGATTAAGTTATACACAAAATTACATTACCTTACCCAACGTTGTTCCATTTTCTTCTTGTCTTTTACATCTACATCAACACTGTACGTGTACTTTACTGCATAATAACCATGGAGTATGAGATCACCAAATTTCAATGGAATCCTACTGGATGAATCGAAATATGATGTCATGGCACTTTCCAAACCCTCCAGATTTTTTGACTGTCTATAGTTTTGAATCTAGAAAAAAAAAATTAAGTCATAAAGAAAACATAAACTAAAAATAAAATCCTCATCCTTGAAGTAGTTTACTATACAGTGCGTTCAAATAAGAAGGTTAAAATTTTAGAGAAATGATTTTCCAAAAAAAATCAAAAAAAAAAAAAAAAATTGTGACTGACACTTTTTCACACGCTATGAACTGCTCAAGTTACTGAAAATCGTTGCTACAAAACTTTAGTTAATTCATAATTTTGATTAACTGTTGNCTTGAAGTAGTTTACTATACAGTGCGTTCAAATAAGAAGGTTAAAATTTTAGAGAAATGATTTTCCAAAAAAAAATCAAAAAAAAAAAGAAAAAGAAATTGTGACTGACACTTTTTCACACTCTATGAACTGCTCAAGTTACTGAAAATCGTTGCTACAAAACTTTAGTTAATTCATAATTTTGATTAACTGTTGNTCTATGAACTGCTCAAGTTACTGAAAATCGTTGCTACAAAACTTTAGTTAATTCATAATTTTGATTAACTGTTGTTAATTTAAAAATTCACAAGAGTCTAATAATTTGTAAAAGTTTTTAAAAACTTTAGTTCCAAATTTTCACCTTATTTTTGAACACACTATTTGTATTAAAAATTCACCGTAAAATTCACCGGGCTAGCAGCATTTTTGACAATTACATCAATAAAAAGAGATTTTGACTTCTCAATAGCTAATTTTGGTGGACTTTCATTCGGATCTGTTATAATTTCATCTTCAGTCTCATTATTTTCTACTTCTACTGGAGATACAGAAAGTTCAACAGTATCACCACTCTTCTCTGCAAAATGAAAATGAATCAAAAATTTAAATTTTTAATATTAAAATTTTTCAATATAATACATAAAATTTTCTTACCATTATTAGGAATTGAAAGCCGTCCATAGTATATTACCGTTGGCCCAGTTTTCAACCTCACCGTTTGTGTTTCACTGATTGAGGCCATAATGTCTGGTAGTGGTAGTTTAGTTGTGGTGATGATCAGACCATTACTGAAATGTTAAATTGTGGTTTTTTTTACAAGTACATTTTTTGACAATATTTTATAGACAAATTAGAAAAATAATAATAATATGTTCATTAAACTATATTACATGACAGGTACTTTAGAACTTACCAATAATTATAAGTATTATACTAGTAACTGATAATATTTGATGACGCTGTTCTTCTTCCTACTTACTAAATAGATAGTTAATAAACAAAATGGAGAAAGGTGTTCAGTAAATTTGAAACAAACAATTGAGAAAACGCCAACACAGAAAAGTTTTTAATTTTCAATTGTCTTTCTAACTCTGTTCTTATGAGTCAAATGAATGGAATGAGTTCAATCAAAATCAATTGAAGAAACAAAAATAACAAGTTTAAGCTTCAGACTAATAATTACGTGTCATAACAATTTNCAATCAAAATCAATTGAAGAAACAAAAATAACAAGTTTAAGCTTCAGACTAATAATTACGTGTCATAACAATTTGAATCTCAAACTTTTCTGGTAGCAGTGGTTAAGATCGACAAAAAAAAAAAAAAAACTTCTCAAACTCCTAATAAAAACTTAAGATCATAAAATTGATGATGAAGCTTTGCCAAAATCTACTCCCAAACTGACCTTAGTAAGATGTGCCGAATAAATTTTTGTCGATAATTGTGTACTTAACAATTTTCTTTAACCCTTTTCCTGTCTCCTCCCAGTCACAAAAGAACCACTTTTCTGTATCTCTTTCCCTTATTTGATTACTAGGCTAAAATGTGATAAAAATGCAACTGCAACAAAAAGTGACAACACTTATTATTCTTAAATTCTTAAATGAAATGAATTTTTAGTGATCTGGTACTGTGTTCTTTGTGTGAATTGTGGATCACAATTCACAATTCACAAATCTCAATTTTTGATTCTACCGTTGTTCTTCAGAGTTAGTTCTTTATAGAATAAAGATTTTCTTTTCTTTTTTCTTTAAGCATAAATACCAAATTCCGTCAACCTGTTAACTTATTATTATTATGTGCTAATACTTTATATGCCTCATTAGTACTTTTTTTTTTTTTTGCAATATAAGGCGTGTGCTTATTTCAACAAAGCGTTGGCATTTGGCCGATGAGTTTGTAAATTCTTAATCCCAAGTAATGAATTATTTATCAAATGCTGCTAAATCNGATCCACAATTCACAATTCACAAATCTCAATTTTTGATTCTACCGTTGTTCTTCAGAGTTAGTTCTTTATGCTTATAGAATAAAGATTTTATTTTCTTTTTTCTTTAAGCATAAATACCAAATTCCGTCAACCTGTTAACTTATTATTATTATGTGCTAATACTNAATACATTAAATTAGATATTATTATTATTCCACTTTAAGTCAAGTGTTTTTGAGAGTAGGCATTAGAAATTTACTATATTGCACTCTGATGCAATGTAAACGCTTAATCCAACCAAAAATGTTATATTGGATTGTGATTGTGATTGTATATTTGTAATCTTGTATTGAACTTATTATATGGAAGATATTTTGAAAGTGTTTGTTACTTTGTATCTTGGATTTAGAATAAATTAGTTTACAATTTAAAGAAAATAAATAAGATTTTTATATTGCTGGTGGTATTATTATGTATTAGTTTCAACAAAAAAAAAATCAGTGTATGATTTTGGAATTATAATTATAATTATCGTAAGCAAATATGTTGGGGATAATATGTTATACTTTTTGCCATATAATTGATTCGGTGAAGAAAAATAATAATACTTGAAGGTCTCTACTTTAGTTGATGCAGTTATTCATAAAAGTACAAACAGCCTAGAATATGTTTATAACAGATTTTTAAACATGAGTGATTTGGAATTGAGTAAAGCTCTGTTATAATTTTGTTTCATTTGTATCTTTCTCATCTTCTATTTTGAATGTTGAAGGTTTATAGGGTAAATAACTCCAGAATTTTGCATCTTTTCCGACATTATTTGCATCATCTATTGATTCTGGAAGATTTTTGTGTAAAGTTTCAGGAAGTAAAATAGAGGCAATAATTCCAAAAAGTGAAAGTAGTGCCATTGCAATATATGGTAAGGAAGGCATTACTTTGCCCTGTAAACACAGAAATTAATTTTTTTAGATAATATGAAATTAGGTTCAAAAATATTATCTAATTTAATTACCAAGTAGACTAAGTATGGTCCAGTTACTCCAATTGCTGACGAAGTAGTTGATGCAAATCCAGACCCTGTGGTTCTGAGAGGTGTTGGGAAAATTTCAGTTCCTTGGAGATAAACGACTAAAAATGTCAGCGTCACACAAAATCTTGATAACACAAAATAAAAAAAAAAAAAAAAATTTTTTTCAAATAATATCAAAAAACTTCACAACTTTAACAGTCTTACTTTGCTATAAAAATGCTAACAATGACCAAAGGTTGGTTTCCAATTGTAACTCCAATGGAAGCTCCGATAAAAGCCAGAATACAAAAGCCAAAGAATCCTACTTGTGTCCATCTACGACCCGTCCTGTCTACCAGGTAACCACCCAACCTATGACCAAAAAACAAAAATGTTACAATACATTTTACTTTTCGACATCCCAAAACTCAAGACAATGTAGTGATATTTTCATTTACCATCCTGAGGGTACTTCAATTATGGCCAGTATAAAAAAATTAAGAAACTGATTCCCCGACATGTTACTAGAGTTTAGTGTAATTCCGTAATAAATTNTACCAGGTAACCACCCAACCTATGACCAAAAAACAAAAATGTTACAATACATTTTACTTTTCGACATCCCAAAAGTCAAGACAATGTAGTGATATTTTCATTTACCATCCTGAGGGTACTTCAATTACGGCCAGTATAAAAAAATTAAGAAACTGATTCCCCGACATGTTACTAGAGTTTAGTGTAATTCCGTAATAAATTAGCGCATTCATTGACCTGAAAATTTACGACTCGCTGTTTAGATTAAATTCCNTAGCGCATTCATTGACCTGAAAATTTACGACTCGCTGTTTAGATTAAATTCCTAATTCATTGAAAAAATCTCATATGTCAAAACTTAAATGGCTTACCAAGAAATAGTTAGCATAATAGTATTCTTAGCTAGTACAGGTTTGCTGAACAATGTCCAAACGCCCACATTTTCTCGCAACTTATGACTTTTGACCGCCTTTTTTAACATAGCGTTCAATTTCTCAATTGGTACTTTATCCATTCGTCCATTTTTTTCGGCAATTTTTTGAATAATGACCGCAGCTTCTTCAATTTTTCCTACTGATACTAACCACCTTGGTGATTCTGGTAACATATTCCAAAACCCAAATAACAGAATTCCAGGAACGGTAGTTACAATGCCTATAATGAACCAATAACGTATTGCCCATGCTAACAATGGAAGTAGAGCCATTCCTACAACCTTAAACATATTCAAATATTAAATTTAAATTTACTTCATCTTGGTACTTGGAGTAGAGAAAATGGGTACTAGACTTACCCAAATTACCCAGGCAAAGGAGTAGATTATAGCTCGGTATTCTTATAACATCAAAGATAAGAATTACAAATTTATGTTTATGAGGTTCATCAAATATTTAATACCTTTATCAGATATTTCAGCTGCAATCATACAAGGTGTGATGTACAAGACAGGAAAAGCAGTTCCAATGATAAACTGGGTGGTGAGAAATCCTATGAAACAATATGGAACAAAGAGGCTCACGGCTCTGAAGAAGGTGTTAATAAAAACCATAAGGAAGAATATCGGTCTTCGGCCATACCTGTCCAAATATTATCATTAAATTAATTTGTTAATAAAAAATTCTATTTCTAAATAATTACTTATCAGAAGCCCAACCAAAAATTAAAGCTCCGACACAATTGCCAACTGCATAAAGAGTCAAGGCATCCGTAGCATAATGTTCCTTTTCACAAACCCAGTTATACTGTGAAGGGATTGTTAGATCATAGTCAGTCTTGTCATATTCCCATCCATTAGAACATGTCGTGATGTTCCCATCGTTCGTGAACATTTGACAGCGACTGAATCTAGCCTCGTTTCCTCCACTGATGTCTCTAGAAAGAAACAAATATATAAATTACCTAATGATTCATACATAGTGAAAAAGATTATGAAATATTTCATTTACTCTGGTAATGTTAATTTTTTCCAGGTATCAATATCAGCTCCATTCCTATTTCCTGGAACGTAGCACCAATGATTAGGTTCGTAGAGCATAAATAAAGCATTGAGGGTGAGGATTGGTTGGACCATTATGATAGGACCAAGTACTAAGAATACCAAAATTTTTTGATATTTCCCTTGAGACCCTGCGAGTTGTAATATTTCGTCAAATTCATCTGGATGATTATCAATAGTCTCCTCCTGATGATGTTCCTTAACTTCTGGTTCCTGAAAAATATGAATACAATCGTTGAATTAAAAAATTTTTGTTTCAATACATGTTGAAATAATACCCGGCAGGACATTTTCTCAAATTAAATCGCTAGATTTTAACACTTTGTTTAAGTCACAAAACTGTTACTCCAACTGCTTTCATTGTAACAACGCAGAACAAAAGTCAGCATAAAATGGCTACACGTTTTCTGAAAATTCCACCTGTTCTACACTGAATGTAAACCGCAGATTCATACTTACAAAAACATAGCTCATACAAACTGTTAGATCTAAACCTTCAATTTTTTAAATTATGATTGATTTGAAAGAACTTTTGAAATATTAATAATAGGCAGGTAATTCCTAAGTAAAGAAAAAATTTTTAAATTACTTCCTAATGGTTCTAAAGAAATATTCCCACGATTATCGTACATTACAGAATAAAATGTGGTTAGTAGCAGACAGTTGTACTTTAATAGGAATATTATAACCAGTATTAGGTCCAGTCCATTGTGTCCTGTGGGGGGAAAATTAATGACTACTGATTAACCTTGTTTATGAGGTTTTAGAAAAATATTAATTAATACGGAAATAATATCATACTCAGACAATAAGAAAGCATATAAGTGTTGAACGTTTATCGTTACTCTTATTAGAACCCTCTTCCTCAGCACCAACAACGCATGAAATGCGGTTGAAATGAGACAATTAATAGTCATTGATGTTTACCGTCCTTCTACTCACTTAAAAATTTTGTAAAAATTAAAATACATATAAAAGGTCAACAATTTGATGGCATGACCCGTAAGAAAAATGACGCTATAACTTTCAGTAAATTTAACTCATTATTCTTACGTTTGATATCCTTCAAATTATTTTTGGAAAACAGGTATAATCGCAAAATTTGTAAAAAGGCCTATCTTCGCCATCGACATCGAACAAAAAAAATTCAATTTTTTTTTGATTTCGCAACACTTATTCTATTATTTGAGGTTGATTAAAAATGCATAACTCGTTTTTTTTTCCACGTGGACAATTCAATTGACATTTCCCTTGACAAATTAAATAAAAAATTACCCGTCTACGATCTACTCAAAATAGCCTTGAGTTATCTAACAAACTAATAAATTTTTACTTAATTATAAGATATTCAGCATATTCTATAAAAATATTTTCGATGCTTATTTTTACCTTTCCAGAATTCTCGACAGTCATTTTGTCTTGTCTGTTTATTTCCTTGATTGGTTCTACAAGTAAATTTTTCAGGAAAATCAAACTTGTTCAGCNCATTTTGTCTTGTCTGTTTATTTCCTTGATTGGTTCTACAAGTAAATTTTTCAGGAAAATCAAACTTGTTCAGCTCTAGTCAAGTGGAACTTTAGAACTCTTCAATGCTCTTCCATATCGGTGACGGACAGCTTCGAAATCCTTTAAAATCAACAAAACAAGAAAAAAATAGAATTTGTTTTTTAAATTGTTAAATTTTCAATTAATTTTAAGTAACTATTGCAACTTACTATCTTATAAACTCTACACATNGTTTTTTAAATTGTTAAATTTTCAATTAATTTTAAGTAACTATTGCAACTTACTATCTTATAAACTCTACACATTAGGCAAGAAAATTTCTTTAAAGTAAAGAATAAACCTGTTGATGACAATAACCAACAAGTGATTTAATTTCAACTGAAATTGACAATCAGTTGGTTAATGAAAAGAACAGGATGGCTCCCAGTACGGAAATGATCATTTCATGACGGATTCAAAAACTTGATTCGTATGATAGCGTGTGACAATTTCATATTATTCCATTTGTTACAGTGTAAACTTACCCCCTCCACCCCAACGCTACATATGAGTAAATTAAAGTTCTAGAAAACCTATACTGATGCTGCCTAGCTTTCTGAGTAGCTATTATTTCACTGAAGCCTAATTTCTATCAATGAAAGAGAATACGATGCTTGGTCAATTAATAACACGATTACTGGGTATAAATGGATGAGTTCTCCAGCAACTCCTTTGCAGGATGTGCTGCAGAAATAAAATTCTAATGGGGGGTGGTGGTAAAGCCAGTTTGACCAACAAAAAACAACTGCTGAAAATTTTTTCGTTGTTATNGTTTGACCAACAAAAAACAACTGCTGAAAATTTTTTCGTTGTTATCTCGATGATGATGTGCCCTTTCAATTGTCTTTTGGGATTTAATAAATTTATTTATAAATCATTGTATTCATGAACCTCTTTTAGGCTACTTTCATGCCGATGCGATTGACGCAAGGATCAATGGTTTGACATAAAAGAACCTTGATAACTCAGTTGTCAAAAAGTAGAAGGGGTTGATTTGACTCCTGACTGTAATTATTAGAAAGGTATGAAAAATTTAAATAAACCTAATTTTTATGGGAAAATACATTTAGGAATTGAGTCCAGGTCAAGGATCACTCTCATATAACAATAGGTGTATAAGATATTCATTCTTCAGTCAATCTTGTCACGACAATCATATCGCGACTACCCATTGGGTGTTATTAAGACCAACATTCATAGAGTCGCGGTATTTCTTGTTGAGATAGACTTTAATTAAAATATTATTAGTATGTAGTGATTGTTAACCAAAATTTTCTTATTTCTTTTCCTTTTAAATTTTGAAAAAAAAATTTATATGTAAAATCGACGCACCTGATTGATAGAATCTAAATTGATTTTCACCTTTCGTAAAACTGAGTGAAATAATGTAAAACAAAAAAATGATTTCATGAATTCTAAGTGAGAATTTTTCTTCAGGCATAATATTCTCTGTATTTAGGCAATGACTACTGATAAACTATCTCATCAAATCAAATCAAACAAAAAAACCTGGATTCAATATCAAAAAATTAAACTATCGTAAATTCGTAGGTCATAATAATTTCCACCACCAGGTTAAGATTTGAAAATACTCCTTTTAAGATTCGAAAAAACTAAACCATATTTTATAAANTCTCGATGATGATGTGCCCTTTCAATTGTCTTTTGGGATTTAATAAATTTATTTATAAATCATTGTATTCATGAGCCTCTTTTAGGCTACTTTCATGCTGATGCGATTGACGCAAGGATCAATGGTTTGACATTAAAGAACCTTGATAACTCAGTGGTCAAAAAGTAGAAGGGGTTGTTGATTTGACTCCTGACTGTAATTATTAGAAAGGTATGAAAAATTTAAATAAACCTAATTTTTATGGGAAAATACATTTAGAAATTGAGTCCAGGTCAAGGATCACTCTCATATAACAATAGGTGTATAAGATATTCATTCTTCAGTCAATCTTGTCACGACAATCATATCGCGACTACCCATTGGGTGTTACTAAGACCAACATTCATAGAGAGTCGCGGTATTTCTTGTTGAGATAGACTTTAATTAAAATATTATTAGTATGTAGTGATTGTTAACCAAAATTTTCTTATTTCTTTTCCTTTTAAATTTTGAAAAAAAAATTTATATGTAAAATCGACGCACCTGATTGATAGAATCTAAATTGATTTTCACCTTTCGTAAAACTGAGTGAAATAATGTAAAACAAAAAAATGATTTCATGAATTCTAAGTGAGAATTTTTCTTCAGGCATAATATTCTCTGTATTTAGGCAATGACTACTGATAAACTATCTCATCAAANTAAGTGAGAATTTTTCTTCAGGCATAATATTCTCTGTATTTAGGCAATGACTACTGATAAACTATCTCATCAAATCAAATCAAACAAAAAAACCTGGATTCAATATCAAAAAATTAAACTATCGTAAATTCGTAGGTCATAATAATTTCCACCACCAGGTTAAGATTTGAAAATACTCCTTTTAAGATTCGAAAAAACTAAACCATATTTTATAAATCTTAAAGCGTCCAAAATATAAAGCATCACTGACCCCACCCCAACCCAACGAAAACACGGAATTATATTGACTTACACTATTGGTTGAAATCGACGACGAATAATTTTGATCTCAATTTTTAGTATAGCNTAATTTCCACCACCAGGTTAAGATTTGAAAATACTCCTTTTAAGATTCGAAAAAACTAAACCATATTTTATAAAGCTTAAAGCGTCCAAAATATAAAGCATCACTGACCCCACCCCAACCCAACGAAAAGACGGAATTATATTGACTTACACTATTGGTTGAAATCGACGACGAATAATTTTGATCTCAATTTTTAGTATAGCTTGAATTTCTGCTTCTTATTTAGAATCATGATTGTGAAGATCTAAGAAAAGCTAGCTGCTTTGCATACTGCTTAATATTCTGAAATAATAGTGAGCATGAGTATCAGATGGGCGAGAGAACATTAAAAAAAATTTTTTACGTCAAGTTTCAAGATCTATGACTTCTTTGTTGGATTAGTTGTTTTCTTCACATTAATCCTTTCTCATCTCACGTACAGGTAGGTGGAAAAAATCGGCATCATTCTGAATTTGCACGCTAATCGCTGGTAATGGTGTTGGTGGCAAGGAACTTGTAATCAGAAGAGCCAACAATATCTGGACCTGCAACATAATAGGAGAAAAGGCTCATTTCATTGTAAAAGATTTTTGCAAAGCTGTTGTTGCAAATTCTATTTTCCTAATGGGGAAAACAAAACGAGAGTTCTCGGAGAGATGAACAGAATTCATTCAACCCTTTCATCGCCATCTAAATGTCTGCTCACCAGATCACCATAAGAAAATCAAGGTGACCTTAGCCTTGGAGAGCACAAAAAATCCACCTGGGGAGGTTTTTTACCACATGAAGAAGAAATGCTCTTCAACTTATCAGAAGGCATTACTAAAGTTACGCAACGCAAAGAACAAACTCCGCCTTTTCTATACAGTCTTTCTCGAGTTATATTGTGTTTGAGACAGACACTGTCGTCGTCGAAAAACTTGTTTTCCTCATTTTATCCGAATCCCGAGAAGACATGTAAAAAAAAATTCACATGTGAATTTCCACGGTAAAGGGGTGAAGGCAAAAACGTAGCTAAGAGTTAAAATTGCGCATCGAGTCAACGCATAAGCAAAAAGCAGCAAAAAACATCAGAATATATCCAAACCAAAACTCAGGACCGAAATTCTCCAAAATCAGGATTTCGGCAAAAATCTTGAGGTCGACTCTTATCACTAAAAATGGAAAAATAAATCACATTATTTTTTCAAAGCTAAAATATACACGACTTATTCAAGGTTTACCTCAAGCATATCATGTTACTTAAATTTTGATTACTCTTGCAAAGAAACATCATAGAGACAGTAAAGCCTAGTCTCTTGAGTTAGATTAGTGAACATACACTCCCATTTCATGTCTTCCATTAATTCATGGCGTGTTTACCTTCCCTATTGAAATCTGCTCCAGCTATATGAAAAACACACGATGATAAAATTAACTAAAACATTTGGTGTATTGAATAAAAGACATAAATAATTAATAAAACATACAACTGAAGAGATGCTTCTCATTATTTTTCCTCTGGAATTTTAGGCAACATACAGATGTTGTCGGTCCTGATTTTATCTCTGCCTAGTATACTCCTTCGGCTGAGAGATTCTGTATCCTGTGCCTGTCTATATTCTATTATTAGGAAAGACGGACTATGTGAGCCTTATGTTCCAAAAACTTGGCCTACCACTGATGTAATGCTTCTCCTGTACCATTTGAGAGAATAGTCTGGAACACATTACTAGCATCAGCAGCGTTTTTTTTTGGGGGCTTAGGTTCTTTCTCCGCCGCACATACACCCGTAATTTTCTTTCCTCGCTTTGGTCGGTTTTCCGTAGAAAGAGACTCCTAAACTTCAGTCAGTCAGACCAAGTAGTGGAGACAGAATATAGGAGATTCAGCTCCGTTTCGTGATTCGGACGGAGTTGATGCGTCGTTCACTTTTAGTCCACTTCCAGTTTATCCACGGAAAAGTACGAAGGAGGAGCGACGTAGTTTTGTGTCTGTTTCCCTGAAAATAATAATATTTATTATTTTTGGAACATGTGAATATTATCCAAGAAGTAAATGCCTCAACGTAAAAAAAATGTTACCACCAGTACCATTAGTCAATTCATGCAGATCAACAGTGAACAATATCTAAAAAGTTTATAAATTCAAAAAAGGAATTAAAATAACCAATATTACAATTTTATAAAATACAAACCGCAAGAATTGGGAATTTTTTTTTTGAAGTTGTGCTACTGCTGCTACTCTCTCGTCTCATCAGGAAGAACTCAACCGTATCAGTCATTTATCAGGCAAGAATAATTGATTGAAATATTTATTAGTCGTTAATTAATTGGTTAATTATTGGTTCACGGAATTCAATGATTGATTTTGAACTTTGATTACGCTATACACTTACACTTGCACTTCTTTGTTTTGCTTGCTTCAACTTCCGCTGCTTCAGCTGCAGCTGTAAATTAAGCTGCAGCAGCGAAAGTACATTTTCCCGCTTCACTTGCTCACTGCTCCAGTTAATGATTTGAGATGTAATGAAATGAAATTCAATTATCATTACTTGCTTTTGGTAAAAAAGAGCGGGAAAATTTGAATGTATTTTTTTTAAATTCGAATTCGAACTTTTCTAAAACGTTTACTTCGTGTCATAACTCCATACTCCATCCATATTGCAAATAATCAAAAAAAAATTTTTTTCAAATTTCTCTAGCCATACAAGAGGTCAGATGTCAGGTAATCGTTAATCATTATGAAANCAAAAAAAATTTTTTTCAAATTTCTCTAGCCATACAAGAGGTCAGATGTCAGGTAATCGTTAATCATTATGAAAAGAGCAGGTTTGACATTAACTATTAATACGAAAGTTCAAAATTCCAGATTCCTCTCGTCTTCGTATCCTCAGGTTCGATGATCAAATTTCTAAGTAATCTATTCTAATGTTAGTAAGGTTTTGATGAGGAAAATCTAATACGTAGATGTACCCATTTAATTCACAATGACCATAACTCAGGTTAGATCAGCAATTAGTTACAGCTTACATCCTAATTAATCTTGTTCAAAGTGAATATACTACGATGTCAATTAAGCGGATACTTTGTTTACATTGGATCAGCCAATTAACGCTAAGATTCGTGCTAACTTGAATAAGCCAAAAATTAACGACTCATTTCTGTAGAAGTATTAGGTAAACTTCATCTTTTATGTAGGTTAAACAAAATTCCAACAATTATAGTGATCCTTAGAATATAGTAAAGAAAACATTTGATGGAAATCATTATTGTTTTGTGAGTTTTCTTTACCCTAAATTGATATGAAGAATGTGTTTTAATTCAAAATTTTAATTGTTTCAGTCAGGTGTAGTAGATCCATGGATTATCTANTTGATATGAAGAATGTGTTTTAATTCAAAATTTTAATTGTTTCAGTCAGGTGTAGTAGATCCATGGATTATCTATGTCTGCTAAGAGATTCAGGTCATTCAGATTGGAAGGATACTGACCGAATAGGCATGTAGNATGTCAATTAAGCGGATACTTTGTTTACATTGGATCAGCCAATTAACGCTAGATTCGTGCTAACTTGAATAAGCCAAAAATTAACGACTCATTTCTGTAGAAGTATTAGGTAAACTTCATCTTTTATGTAGGTTAAACAAAATTCCAACAATTATAGTGATCCTTAGAATATAGTAAAGAAAACATTTGATGGAAATCATTATTGTTTTGTGAGTTTTCTTTACCCTAAATTGATATGAAGAATGTGTTTTAATTCAAAATTTTAATTGTTTCAGTCAGGTGTAGTAGATCCATGGATTATCTAATGTCTGCTAAGAGATTCAGGTCATTCAGATTGGAAGGATACTGACCAAATAGGCATGTATGCGTCTAAAGATATGCTAAAGCGAGCTGGAAATTCATAATATATAAACCTTTATTAGATATCATACTCGGAAAACTTGAAATAAATAATAATTAGTGCCTAGAACAAATTCGGCCAAGGTTTAATAAAAATAATCACCAATCGATGAGTGAAACTACGAAAGAAAAGTTTTCAATAATATTTATGTTCGAGCAACTTACTTTTCAATTTTCAAGCTTGAGCCATTTTTAAAGCTAAACTTTTACTTGTTACTCCAGACATAAGTTTTGAAAGTTTGGAAGGTTTTTAAATAATTTAAGGTTTAGCAACTTTATTAAAGTTTCTATATGCTCCAATCAATGATGTTGATTGGTGTTGACGTTGTGTAAATTTTAAAACTATGNTTAGTGCCTAGAACAAATTCGGCCAAGGTTTAATAAAAATAATCACCAATCGATGAGTGAAACTACGAAAGAAAAATTTTCAATAATATTTATGTTCGAGCAACTTACTCTTCAATTTTCAAGCTTGAGCCATTTTTAAAGCTAAACTTTTACTTGTTGCTCCAGACATAAGTTTTGAAAGTTTGGAAGGTTTTTAAATAATTTAAGGTTTAGCAACTTTATTAAAGTTTCTGTATGCTCCAATCAATGATGTTGATTGGTGTTGACGTTGTGTAAATTTTAAAACTATGTCGTCTTGTATACCTTGGAGTTTCTACTTTATTAGAGAAGGTATAATCGAGAGTCAAGACCGGTATGAGTTTTTATAAAGTACCTAGGATTTTTGCTTTTAGTTAGAAAAGAATGATTTTCGCAATCATCAAAATGCTTGTTTTGACGCAGTAATCATTTAATATTAATATTCATGATTCTGTAAAATAATTCATGTGGGAATCTTTGGTTACGATCTTTCCTCTGTCGTGGAAACCCTAAAATTAGTAATTTCCTGTGTATTTTAGATCATTGGTTTCGAATTTCATAGTAATTCAGGACGAGGCGATAATTGAAGACAAGAGAATTTGGGAAATAATGAAGAGTACTCACTTTCCTTGTGAAAGTCACAGTGAAAGTTTTATTAAACTGAAGACATGAATGAACCGAAGAGTAATGGTCACAGTAATGAGGACTCAGATCCAAGTGTCAACATTAGAATTTCAACATCTAAAATTCAATCTCACCATCACAATACCAAAACAGAAAACAGTGACGAAGATTATTCAAAGGGATCATCACTTTTCCTTTGCCATCTGGACGAGTCAACTGTGTCAAACCAAGCTCACGAATCGGTGGTTGAGTCAACTACTCGAAACGGTTTTGGAAACACTTTGGAGGAGTCATCTCTGGAAAGGAGAATACTGTCCGCTGGAACTGCGGGAGCTGTCGTGGCTTCCTTAAAGTCAGATCTCTGTCACAGTCTCAAAACAGCTCGAGTCAGGAAAAAATCCGAAGAAGGGAAGAGATTTGAAAGTAAAAGTAAAAGGGGTTCTGGAAAACAGGCTGGGATACCGGTTGGAATTGCAGTAGCTTGGCAAAGGCATGTAACAAATTCTGGAGGAACGACTTCTTCGTCCACCACAACTACCGCCTACAGCAAACACCACCATCGTCAAGTTTCACCGACGAGAACCATGTCCTCTCCTCCTTTGTCAAAACCTAAACGCTCTCAAACTTCTCCCAATGTTATAATGCCAGTGCCTATGACACCTGCAGAAGACAGTGAACACTTGACCAAGGCACCGTCACCGTCACAGAAATTTACGAAATCCTTACTTCATCGCACCAGAGATGCTAAATCTTCTAGTCCCACTCATTGTAGGAACAATTCTCATTCACCAAAGAGGACTGGAAACCATGTCACATCTATGGCAGGTGTAGTGAAGGGTCAGGATACAAATTCCAATCATACCAGCCGTGGCAATAGTAGTGCCCATGACATTGCTTTGGCAGCTAACAACAATAATAGCAATACCAGTGGTAGCAGTTACTACACTTCCACTTATGGGTACAATAACCCTTATGGAGACTGGACGTCTCAACTCCTTGTGCCTAACTCATCTCAACAGAGTAAGCCAATTATCAAAATTTTTAGATTCGAATTGTTCATTTTTATTTTAGATTCAGACCATTCCTATTTTTCTTCATGTTTAGAAAAGCTTAACGTCTCTCCTAGATTTCCTTTATAAGACTTTTCTGCAGATAACCAGCAGTGTGACCTCTGAAAATGAACAAAATTTTAACAATTTTAACGAGACGAAAATATATAATATTTTGGTTCAGCAAGTTTGTGACAGCGACAATCCAGAGATAAATCTGAAGCATTTTGCATTTTGATGAGATATGTTCAAATATCAGAATTATTAGGAAATTGCAACTTACAAATTATTATGAAATATTTACTCATTGATTATAATGCGGGAAATAAGCTCTACAGATTTAAATTTTTATTACCGTTAGTAAACACTGTTGGAAAGCAATGAGTTTGGTGGGGGTCCGTTGCAATACTGATGAAATTATATTGTTGTTATGCCATGAGGATGATGGATACAAAGATTCATTTCAATATAAGCTCTTAAGTTGATCCATGGTGTTTTTTTTTTAGGTTACAATACAACAGTAGCAGCCTATATGCAACAATTATCTATGCAACCTCAGCTCCAGTATAGTTACAACAATCTCTCTTCGTATATGTACGGAGGATATACAGCCGAACAAATTCATCAGTACGAGCAATTCCTTCTCCAGCAACACCAAGAACAATTTGAACGACATCAAGAGCAGCGACGTACTCTGGATTTTGACCTTCGTCACCAAAACTCAACACCAATTCCAGCTCTGAGTCCTCGAATTAGCATTCCATCACCCTCTCCAAATTCACCAGCTGCTGGAGGGATTCCTTATGGAGCCCATCAAAACTTTCCTTGGGCATCTGACTTGTATCATCACCACAATCCCATGACTCTTGTCTCATCTACAGCCACTCTCTCGCCCAGAAGTCTTGCTTCTTCAACACCCTCGCCCATCACAACCTATGAGTCACACTCATATCTTCTTAACAGGAAATGTATCACTCCGAATCCAGCACCATTGAAACAATTTCCTCTCTTCAGTTCGCCTTTTAGTCCTTCCATTCTTCCAGGGAAGGATATTTGGAGAGAAGTAGGGCCCGTGTCACTTGTGACACATAAGCGGAAACCCTCTATCTCACCTGTTGCTGAGGATTTTGAGAATGAGACTATTGAAGAGACTGGCGGTGATGAAGAAGTAATTGACGAGTCAACTGGGAGTGTCCCAGTGGAATCAATTGTAAAACAGGAGAGGCAAACGCCCCACGATTTCAGTCGGCTTGAGAGTTTGATTGAAAAGCGTGGTGCGGCGTCGGTGTGTCTCCTCACCCACGCTTCTACTGTAAAGAAAATCAAAAAAGAGAAGAGAAAGCTGAAAATAGATGAGCTTGGTAAATTTGTAAGGAAAGTAAATGGTGGACGGAGGAAAAGAAAAGATTCCGAGTCTACTACTACTACCAGTTGTGATGGAAAGGAAATAAAAGTACCTGAGTCGGTTAGTAACTTAACATTTACCTGTGACCACAAATCAGATGATGTAATCATACAATCACAAAAAATCTACAGTAGAGGAATCATTAGTGAAAGTGTAGATTATGACAACTCTCAACATCATCCAGATAGAGAAAAGTATTTTTTGCCAATAGATGCTCCCAATCAGAGATCAGAAGAAAATATTTATACAGTGGAACATAGTGCTTTATTAGTTGAAGTTGGACATGAAGAAAAGCCAAGTGATTTCAATATACTTCCCATCAACCCTCCTACACTTGATTCACAGAATTTACCAGTAAATTTACAAATTCCAGCACCTGTACTCACACCTGGAGAATTCATTGTGTACGCATCTGGTAGTAACGTTGAACCAAGTCCTTCCTCAACTGTATCATTTCTCGTCGTTGACAACAATAAGGAATTTTCTTCTCATTGTGATAGTGACATTAAAAAATCCGTGGGTACTAATAAGCCAACAACTGGTGGTGGTGCAACTAGTAATACTTCAGACAGTAATTTTACAAAGGTTAACTCTAATAATTTAGTCCCTTTTCCAAAAATTGTTATTTCATCAGAAGAGAGCCATTTAAATTTACTTGCAACGGTGGCACAGGAAATTGGTTCTTACATAAGTATGAATCCAAATCCAACAGCCCTACCTCGACGTTTTGATAATTTGGATAATATGATCGAAATCCAAAGTGATGAGGAACTGAGCAGAAGGAGACTCAGCGACGCCTCGAGTACTACCAGTCTCACTTCCCATATGGCTCAAAGTCAAAGTATTATTATGACCAATATTGATAACAACTCTCTTGCCCCTGACAGTAATTACAATAATAACAAAAGTATTATGAATGGGGAGGCAGCTACTTTCACCAGGATTGAGACTACTCCACCGGAATCTCTAGAAGAGTCAAAAAGTGACAATAAAGAAGAAGCGGCTGTTGAACTGTTAGCTTTTCAACTAAAAATACCGCAAATTGTCCCAAGGCTTTTGAAGGAAAAACAAAAACCTAGGACTAAGACCAAAGTGTTGAAAAAATTGAAAACTAAGGAACCGATAAGGATGAAATCCAAGTCTCCCCGGAAGAAATTTGAAGAAACATCAAAAAATCAAATGGTAAAATTGGTAAAATCAAAGGAGAGTAACAGTATTCCAAAAAAAGCAAAGTCATTGATAAAGAAAAAATCAGAACCGGTCAAAAAATCTTTATCTAAAAAAATTTACAAGAAAAAAGTAGAGAATGGGATCTCATCAAATCCTCTACCGTTCGAATTTTCTCCTATTTTCAGCCCTTCAGTAGACGAATCAAATACTAGACTCACATCGGCAAGTATTTATGACTTTGATTTCGAAGATGTGAAAACATCCCTTGGATCTTTCAAAGAATTTACTACTGAGAAATATCAGAGTAGTAGTAATGTTGAGCCGAAGGGAGTTGGATTAAAGAAGAAGTTATCCCTTACACCTTCAAAATCAAAATCGTCTTTACTTAAACATAAGGATCTCAACAAGAAATCTCCATCCAAAATTATGAAAAAGTCTCAAAAGACTAAAACAGAGAAATCCAAAGAAAAATCCAATGTAGACGCAATCCCAGTTGTGAAAAGAAAGCGACCACCGTCTTCAGAAAAATCTGTTAGTCCTACAAGAAAAAAGTATCGAACGTCCATCAATTCAGAATCAACCAATCATGTTTTTAGTACTAATAAAATTTTAACAAATGAGAAGTCGTTATTTCGCAAAACTACTTTGGATTCAGTCACAAGTGCCAGTTTCCTCAATACAGACAGTAATACGAGTTTTAGTAATGACTCATGCAACAGTACCTGGACTACTAATCCAACACACGCCGTGACAGCAGTCAAACTTGGACCAGAAATAATAAAAACTTGTCCTTCACTTGTCAATGGAAGAAAATCCACTTCTTTGTCAAGGAGAAAGGCAGTGAAGGTGAAGAAGGATGAATCCCAAGAAATGTGTTTGGCTAAAGAATTGGAAAAAATTAAACTCTCGTCCAGTATTCGTCGTCCTACTACTGAAGAGAATTCAAATCCAATTTTAAATGTCAAGTCACGGTTGACCTCATTCACTCATTTCTCACCAAAGAGAAAGAAAGGCTCAATGAGTCCTCATCATCATATTAAACCATGTCTCAAAACAGAACCAGTTGTTAGAACTCCTATTCTAGAAAACCAAGATATACTGTCTGAGTCCGATACGGATGAATTACTGGATCTTAATGACGAGAATGGTGTCTTTGGAACTACAACTACCGTCACATCAAGTCCTGCCGAATCCTTGAGTTCTTTCTCTAATGAGGAGAATAAATCGGAAAGACTCAAGATACGAAAACCATCAATTGATATGAATATTTTTAGTAGAAGAGTTAAGTCCACTGATGAAGAAAAAGAAGAGAAAGGAAAAGAGAAAGCAGAGAAGGGGAAAGAAGAGGAATGGAATGAGAACGTCGTGATTGGTGGTGTCGAAGAAATGATTGATGAGATGAGAGTTTTGACGGAGATTCAAGGACTCTTCTATACTGGGAAGTTGAATGCCTTACAACCACCGGATGTCTACGGCGTGACGTTGGACAATGAAAGGGGAGCACCGCCGCATATCATTTTCTCAGCAGAAGAAGTGCTAGAGGTGAGGGAGAGTTATAATCACTAAAAAGGAACTTCTATTTTAAATTTAGAAATAAAATTTTTTAAAAAGATGGTGTAATTGTCAAAGTTTTTTTTATTTTTTTTTCTCTGTAGAAATGCATACGCGAAGCTAAACCCTGGAAACCGTCGCAGCTTCCCCTTGGACTTAGAATTTGCGCCTATTGGTCCCCTATGTACTCTGGTCTCTACCCTGGAAGAGTTTCCCCTGACTATAATCTCTACTCTGATCTTGTACCAGTAGAATTTGATGATGGTGACACTGGTGTCATAAAAATAGGAGAAATCCGTCTCTTATCTCCAGAACATCCAGTCAGAGGTATGTTCTAAAAAAAATTATTTTAAATTTTGAGAATTGATGTAATTGAGAACTGATGTAAAACTTATAATTATTAAAATTGAAACAGAGTATGACCCAAATCCACTACTAACTTTAGAAAAGAAACATAGGAAACGGCGTCATTCATCGGCAGCTGGAAGTCAAAATGCTTGTACTGGAGAACACGAAGAAGATGATTGTGGAGAAGCGTATTGTGCCAAAATAGCAAAATTACAGGATACTGAAGAGGAAGAATATAGTCCGTCGTATAAATTTTGGGCATGGAGTGGCTTAGGATATAAAATGCCGAAAACAAAACAAAATCGACATAAAGAATTCTTTCCTGGGATTCGACGAGGAGAAGAAATCATCAATGTTGGGGATTCAGCCATATTTATTTCAAATCAACAGAATCGACGACCATTTTTAGGTAAAAAGAAATATTTGGCAAACTATCCTATCCACAGACTACTAATTGAGTTTAATTATAGGCCGAGTGGAAAAATTTTGGGAAAAGAAAGGGTTGAAGAGTGTCACTGTTCGTTGGTTTTATCACCCAGAAGAAGCCAAAGTTGGAAAAAAGATTCCATCGTTGAAGTATCCGGTAAATTATATGAAATAAATAATCTTTATAAATGGATATAAAATCTTTGAAATTATTCAATCGTCATGCCAAAAATTTCTCCACAATCAAAAAGTTATTATTTTTTTCCGTAATGAACCATTTTTATTTTTTATTTATTTTTTTACAAGAACGCCTTTTCTTTTAAATTCTTCGTGGTTTCAAGAGAAGATTTTGTATCGTGAAGGAAATGTTTACATTCAGTTTGATACTAATATAAAGTAGACCTGTACTTATTTTTGTTGATTTAGGGAGCTCTATTCGAGTCACCACATATTGATGACAATGATGTGCAGACAATCGCTAAAAAATGTGAAGTACTTCCTTTCCAAGAATTTAAAGAAAAGTATGGGCATCTATTTACCACAAAGTCTGGAAAGAGTCACAAAAATCCAAAAGGGGTCTACTACCTAGCAGGATATTATGACCCTTTCACATGCAAGTTGGAAATGAAGGATCTGAAGTAAATGAGAGTAACTTTTTGTCTGATTGATTTTTATCTCGAACCTTATAGTCTGATGAAATCCAATCACTTTTTCTTATGTTGTACGACTTTCTAAAATCTCCTGCTGACATTTAAAGAAATAGTTGATTAACTAACTTAGTTTAATTTATAAGAATTTGTTGTATAGATATTAGCTTCTTAGAATAATTAGTTTATTTACTTAGCAGCAGCAGTGGTGGAAATCCTGATGGAAATATTCACTCAAGCTTGACTTGCCTTTTGGTTGAGCATTTTAGCGTTCCTGAAAGCAATGGAAATTAATTACCATGTTTACTGACTTGATGTCCCTGTGTAGCAAAACTTGATGTTTTTCAAAACGTTAATGTTTATTCTAAATAGATTTTAAAATGAAATTCCTATATTCTCTTGAAAGAAGATATCGAGAAGATATTTCCAATAAATGAAATGAATAAAAATCAAATTTAATTTCAGCATCAAATAAAATTTAAAATAACTTCTTTGTGAGTGTGACTTGATTAGTTCTTCAAATTAATGCGTTNAGAAGATATTTCCAATAAATGAAATGAATAAAAATCAAATTTAATTTCAGCATCAAATAAAATTTAAAATAACTTGTTTGTGAGTGTGACTTGATTAGTTCTTCAAATTAATGCGTTTCATGTTTAAAAAAATTGGGAATCGGGTTGTTTAGTTGAATTTCTTGTGTAAGTTTTTATTAATTTTGAGTTTGAATTTTTGGCGGGTAATTTTTTTAATTTCACATGGATCCAGCATGGAAAAAATTTTGAATTTTCGCGGGCTAGCATACCGCGTGTTATCTAAGGTGTTTTACCAAGCAAGCAGGAGGGATTTTGGAGGGGCATGCTGCATGCATTAGTTTTTTATCACTTTTTGTCTGGTGTCTTGTGATGCTGATGCTATTCTGCTGCTAATGCGGCTTACCATTTCAAATTTATCTCCTCTGCTTGTTGGTTGACTTTTTTTTGTTGTGGTGGTCGTCTCGTCTCCATCAACATATCATCCGTATCGATATTTAACCGATACCAAGTGCTCCACAGCATTTTCATTAACTTGGCAACCAATCCTAACTAAAGGTAAAATTTTTATTCAATTTCTCGTACTTTTAGATTAGAAATTTCGATCTAGAAATTGTGTTCGGTTTCGGTGAGCTCGCGGCATTATATGAATCATGAAATGAGTTGTTCTTTTTGGAAGAGACGACGAGGCGAGTAGTGTGGGTAGTTTAGTTGGGTTGATTTTATTGTTTTATTTTATTATTTTATTAATTTTTTTTATACAGGAGAGAATGTCTGAGAGCAACCGCCTCTATGTAGGTAATCTCGATGAGCAAGTATCGAAGGAACAACTGGAGAAATTGTTTAGCAATCACGGTCAAGTTGACAACGTTTGGGTTGCCAGTAATCCACCAGGGTTTGCTTTCGTTACATTCTCGGATGTGGAATCTGCGGCTAGTGCGGCTGGGAATCTAAATGGAACAGATTTTTATGGGAAAATGCTCAAGGTGGAAGTGAGTCGTCCGAGAGGTGAGGGACGAGGAGGTGGACGTGGAGGTGGCGGAGGCGGATACCGAGGTGGACGTGGAGGAGGTGGTAAGTTATAGTTTTTTTTAATATAAAAATTTAATTTTTTTTTTTTNTTGCCAGTAATCCACCAGGGTTTGCTTTCGTTACATTCTCGGATGTGGAATCTGCGGCTAGTGCGGCTGGGAATCTAAATGGAACAGATTTTTATGGGAAAATGCTCAAGGTGGAAGTGAGTCGTCCGAGAGGTGAGGGACGAGGAGGTGGACGTGGAGGTGGCGGAGGCGGATACCGAGGTGGACGTGGAGGAGGTGGTAAGTTATAGTTTTTTTTAATATAAAAATTTAGTTTTTTTTTTAAAATGAAATGAGTTTACAAATGATTATTTATTGATGAAATTTTTGTAATACATAGGATATCGAGGTGGATATGGTGGTGGTGGCGGTGGCGGTGGTGGTGGGGGATATGGTGGTGGAGAACGAAGTGGTGGATATGGCGGAGACCGGTATGGTAGTGACAGAAGTGGTGGTAGAGGAGACTATCATCAAGGTGGTGGAGGATGGTGATTCAGCCTGTAAACTTCCTTACTGATTGAGCTACTCGACAGAATTCAGATCGGACATCCACAACGTCCTACAATAGGTTAAGTTCTGCTGCGCGACTTATTTTCCAGTTTATATGTTTAAAACTACAAAAAAAATTTTTTTAATATGTTTCTATACCTTCAGTATTGTAAACTCATCATCATCATCCATCATCGACGTTACTCCCCGCTATGTCTTTTCCATTCATTCGCATTCCTCGCATTGCCTTTTTGTCAATTTATTACTAAATTATAGCAACTTGCATGCAAGAGAAAAGCAATGTTGCTTCTAATCAGGTGGAGTTAGTTACTCAATATTTAAAATCCGTCTTCTTGTTAGTGTTACTCAAACTTACCTTATTATAATAAAAATATATCGGCAGCCAAATCTCATGTTTATATATTTAATTATAAGAGCATTAGAATAACGGGTTATAATTTTTATTAGGATGATTCACTCAAACAATAATCTAGGAGATGAGTGTACTATTAGAAGATTATTTTATTAATATCAACATTACGGAATTAGTTGAAAGTTTCATTATCACTTCAAATAAGTTAACATTCATACTTCAACTGGTAACAATAACGCCGGCAATGGTGAAAAACGTTATTAGTAGAACTGGCGTTGGAGTTGCGATAATGGTTATGGCACTGGATAGCGAATCCGGAGAATTATCAGAGCGTTCTCTATCAGAATCCAGCCTCGCCACACGGCATTCGTCACTGCATTGAGCTTCTTCGCAAATGTCGCAGATTTTGGTTTTCGGCGGTGTGTAAAATTGACTACAAAAAAAAATCAAATATGTGAAAAAACAAAAATTCAAAACGGGCCATTCTCATCGAAATATTCTATAACATCAACATGGTTTGCTTACCGAGCTCTTCTAGAATTGTCGTAGTAGTCATAAACTGAAATATACGTTGGAGCTTGTTTAGCCACTGGAAACACTCGATAGGCCGAAACAGTTGGACAGACGTCAGACTTGTTCAATGAATTGAAATATACAATAAGCTTTGAATCCGAATCTTCGGTATCATATCGCTTAATCTAGAATCACATACAAAATATGAAAAATTAGATACAAGTTTAGCGCCAGAATTCAACAACCTTTAAAACCAGAGGTCCTTTCAATTATTTTGACCTTGATATAATTAAAAAATTTAGGGTAGTTACGGTATCCAAAGAAACCATACCTATTCTAGATTTGTTTAAGTATACGTGTGTCTAGCTATATTAGAAAACCCCAACTATAAGATTCGTTTTTGATGATTTGAAAACGAACCTAAAGTTAAAGATAAAGTTATATTTCATCTACTACTATTATTTAATTACTTCTGGATAATGGAGCAAATTCGGGAGTCGATCAGTATTGAGTGCAAAGCCAGTTGGGACATTGACCTCCATAATGGCCATATTGGATTCTTCTTCAGTCGAATGTGTACATATTGATAGATGGAGCTGATTTGAGCTTGATGTTTTGTCAACTTGTGGGTCAAGGCTAAAGAGTGGCCAAGGTCCACTGACATCAACGTTATAACTCCAAGACAATTGACAAATCCCAACACCACTACCTGTTGCCTTGATGTTAACCCATGGAGTTGATGGTGGGAGCTGGAACAAAAACAAGATAAATTAAATTAAAATAAACAATAACTAAACTCTTGTCAAGTTCACTTACTCGAATTTCATCCAACACAATAGCATTGTTTGAATTTAATCTCACACTGTGTGTTCCACCAGGATGTTCCACTTCAATACTTATATCTGGAGCTCCATTTCGTAAAGCTGAAGCGAATTTGGCAAGAGCTGTTAGCCCAACAATGGTATCTTGTGTAGAAATGAATCCACCCCGTTCGTTCCTCTGATTCAGTAACCATCGTACCAATGGTAATGAATCAGCTGGAAATGAGTTTAAATTTTTAATTATAAATTAATCCTAATCTTAAAATCAATACACAAACTCACCTATTAAATTCCTATGTGTGTATGCCAGTAGTGCATATGCTGTGGTCTCTACTGCTACAGGTTTTGGCATAGCACTTGTCCATGGATTCCTCTCGTCTACTCTAGATTTAGGTCTTTCCCAATGCTTCAATTCAGAATTTTCTTTAAAAAACAAACAAATTTTGTAAAAATTAAATATTCTGAGACCTTAGAGAAGAAAAAATTATTCAAATTTACCTGAAATGATTGCTTTACTCTCCATAATGTTGAAGACGTTTTCTCGGAATGGATGACTGCTCAATTGTAGAAGATAAGCAACAATAGAAATTGCATAAGGGTCTTCAAGTCCATGAAGTTCTTTGACGAGATAGTCCATAGCAATATTTTTAGCTAATGAAAATTTTCCAATTGAAGTGATATCCACTAGTGAACGATCCATTTCAGCTTCAACGAGAGCAAGTGTAACATAAGCAGAAAGTCCAATCCCATTCGATGAACCACCTTGGATATCAGTATCAAAAATACGTCCAACTTCTGGAAATTTTCCACTTCGATCTTGTTTCGAAATTAACCAATTGAGAGCTTTTTCAATCACATCTGCAAAAATTCAAAAATTCAAAAATTTAACAATTCAGTCAAATCAAAATTTATGTTAAATCAAATCAACTCAAACTATTTCTTAAATATTCCTCCAACCGCTGATACAATTACTAAACACAGAATACATTCATTACCTTTATCAATAAAAATATGTCTTTTTGCGGCAATAAATGATCTGACAACGAAAGCCGTGAGCCAAGTTGACCCTGTTGGATCTGCAGTACCAAAAGCTGAAAATGATCCATCTTCATGTTTGTAAGAAAGTTCCCGTTGATACCCTATTTCCAAATACTTCAATGCTTTCTCACTCACTGCTTCATTCACTTGCTTCGTATTCTATTCAAAAATAAAAAAAAAAGATTACATTTCAGTTTTCATGTTTCCTAAGGAACAAATTGGACATTAAGTAATTGCCTAATGCTTTCTGAGTATACCTCAATTAATCATTCTTGCTTATTTCTGTTACCATTTGCATTGTTATCAAAGATAGTAGCCTGAAGGTACATAAGATAACTTTTTACCCACACAAGTATGAGATTGACTCATCTTCNATGCTTTCTGAGTATACCTCAATTAATCATTCTTGCTTATTTCTGTTACCATTTGCATTGTTATCAAAGATAGTACCCTGAAGGTACATAAGATAACTTTTTACCCACACAAGTATGAGATTGACTCATCTTCCACAAGTATGAGATTGACTCATTTTGCACAACTTGTATGTTCATTTGAAATCAACAAGAGTACAGCCGGGGATGTAGCTCAGTGGTAGAGCGTTCGCTTTGCATGTGAAATGTCGAGGGTTCAATTCCCTCCATCTCCACTTTTTGCATTTTTTTTTCTTTACCCTCGACATTGACAAATTAGATATACTTTTTACAAATTAATAATTCATACCTTCAGATATTCAAGGATTAGTATATCAGGTACAAAATGAATCATATTTTGCTCTCCGCAACCAGTTGGCATTTCTGTAAAAAATTTAACATGATTAAGTAATGTTAAGCTGAGGCTCATCCAACTTTAAGTATATCGATTGTTTTTACATAAATTATCAAATTTTAAATTAATATTATTTAATTTACCCAACAACTTGTCCAAATTCGTAATAGCTGGTCCCAGGATATCAGAGACAAAAGATATTTTCACCGAATCTGAATCAGGTACTCTTTTTGGTGGGAACTTTGTTGTCAAATTCACTGTGTAGGAACGACTACTACGTAAATCTAGAAGAGCTGCTGTATTAACCTTTTGTGTTTGACCTGGTGGCTTGACCATGAGTGGTTTACTAACAGAGTCACCAGCAAGCCTCGTCCGTGCACGAACATTTAAATCCACCAATCCCAACTTAGTTGGTGTTATTAAGAAGGAGATTGAACCCACTGAGTTTCCTTTAACTCCTACTCGTTCCGTCTTAAAAAGTTCAAGTTCTAGAAAAAAAAANGAGATTGAACCCACTGAGTTTCCTTTAACTCCTACTCGTTCCGTCTTAAAAAGTTCAAGTTCTAGAAAAAAAAATTTAATTAATAATTAATTAATACATTAATACATTAATTAATATATATTCTTCAATACTTGTTTCNGAAAAAAAAATTTAATTAATAATTAATTAATACATTAATACATTAATTAATATATATTCTTCAATACTTGTTTCCACTTCGTTGTCATCTTGTGTGAAAGAAAATTGGTTCGCACTGTTGTCCAAAGTGATTTCAGCTGTCACGTCTCTTCCCAAGTAATTATGAATTAATACTTGAACACCAATAATTTCTCCACGGACAACGGCGTATGGAAGATTTAATGAAATAAAAAATGGTCTGAAAACTGTTAATTTTTGAGGACTTTCTAATACACCTAATCCAAAGGTAGAATCAAGAGAAAATCCAGAAAGTATCCAAGATGTAATTGTATCTGGAACGTTTCTCCTAAGAGAAGCTCGGCCATCATACCTGATTAAAAACGAGTGACAATTAGTTGAGTCTAAACTCACCAGTTTAATAGTAAGTAGTCTAGCGATGAAGCCAACAAAAAAAAACTTTATGATGCTTAGTACTAAGCTTTAGTAAGCGCAATTGTAAGGGTTTCAGCACAATTTTCGTGATAGCTTTTTAGGAAATAATACCCAGTGGAAACGTTTCCAAAAATCCATGAAGATACTGGTACATCTTTGATATGACTAAAAAAAATTCTAGGAAATTTGAGTCTAGATTTTGGAATACGAGAGAAAGCATAAGGACCCGCTTGTGAGGGTCTTGGACGAACAATATATGGAATTGCTGGACCAATGTCAGGTCTAAGTGATGAATTTTCAATTACTTGACTTCCAAATGGACGAATTGGTCTTGAATTTGCTACTGTATCTTCTTTAAATTCTGAAACTGAGGAGCCAGAATGTACAGTGAAGTAAGAATATTTAGAGTGATGAAAATTCATTCATTAAGAATAAAAATTAAGGAAGAGTAATAAGTCATTANTGAAGTAAGAATATTTAGAGTGATGAAAATTCATTCATTAAGAATAAAAATTAAGGAAGAGTAATAAGTCATTAAGTAAGAAATAGTCGTGTAAGTGAAGCAATTTGTCAAGTTTAAGGTCATGCATGCTTCAAAAAGCTAAAAGCTTATACTTATAAAGCTAAAAAGCTATATTATAAATCCAATTTAATGTTATCCATAATTTACCCCGCGGTTATGTCTTCCCATAAAAACGTTTCTGGGAAAANAATGTTATCCATAATTTACCCCGCGGTTATGTCTTCCCATAAAAACGTTTCTGGGAAAAATTTTCGAGTTCTTAGTGGCCCTTCTTGATAATCCATACTAAAAGAAGAGTCTGCTTCGGCTTCAGGATTGATGGAAGCATCATCCAAAAAATTTGCACGATAGTAAACTAATAAATGTTATATGAATTTAAGGATTAATAAAAATTAAATACGTATTAATTGATCTTCTAGGGCAGGTCAATTAAGCAATGCTGAAATACTACATCCGTTCATACACTCCCACATGACAGATAATCAACGTCAAATTCATGTCGTTTGTTGAAATATTGCAATTCATCGATAATTTCAACAGCTTTTNATGACAGATAATCAACGTCAAATTCATGTCGTTTGTTGAAATATTGCAATTCATCGATAATTTCAACAGCTTTTTGGAATTAAAAATAATTGTGTCAGCATTATTTTTTTAAAAAGATAACAATCAATCAAAATTTTTGTATTGNTTTTTGGAATTAAAAATAATTGTGTCAGCATTATTTTTTTAAAAAGATAACAATCAATCAAAATTTTTGTATTGTTTTTGAAAAAAAATTAAGTCTCTTACCAGGAGGTTGTTGGTGTACTAATGCATTTGACAAAATTATGACTCCAGCATCCTATCAGAAGGGTCCAACAATGTTAGAAATGTAGTTGTATTTAAAAAAAAAAGTATAATTATTTAAAAAAAGGAAAGGTTACTGACCTCGAATACTTTAGCAGCAGTTGAGGAACCAATTGGAGAGAAGAGTGATCTCTTGTACCTGTATGAATCTTCCTTAGCAAAGTTCCATGAATTAAGTTCTTTTTCTAGTGAATTGAGTGTTAAATCCTTGTCTTCTTTTAACAGAAGAACTGATTGGTCAATTCCTTTTAGACCAATTAGTGAATTAGGTTTCGATGTCAGGAGAATATCAACTTCTTTTCCAGGTTCCAATTCTTTTGCCGAAAGACTGATGTTAAGGAAATTATCAATTGATCCAGCGACATGGAATTTAACAGAGTCTGCAACTACTTCACCTTCATGGACAATGTAACAAAGTAGTGTTGCTTGTGGTGATGCAAGTGATGGGATTCGAACACGGAATGTTGATTTTGTAACTGGTGAAGGTAACACCAAGACACGTGATGATGCTAAGTCACCTCTTCCTAATAATTGATAGTTAACAGTTGAAAATGAAATTGTTGCTCGGACTTCAATATCAATTTCTTCATTTACCTGATGACAAATTAAAATTCACTTATGAAGTTAAAAAAAAATTTTTTTATGAAAAATTACAATCATTTACTATTGGATTTTTTGATACAAGTTGAACTTGAAGGTAGGTGTTACTAGGTGACAGTGCTCTTTGAACTGTTGGAAACCATTCAGTCAAATCCTTATAAGTTGCTTCCATTCCAAGTGCATTTACTGAAGAATTATCCGGTGATTCAAAAGTCAAAGTTGTCAGACCATTGGATGGGATTGCATAGTACTTTGTTATGTACTCTTCATGATTGTATGAAAAACCATATTTGACTTTGAGAGCATTTGGATTCAAATCTTGAATTGGAACATCATCTTGAGATGCTACTTTAATTGTAAGTTTATACGGTAGTCCAGGCTTAAATGAATCATCTCCGCTAACAATTTCAAGCTTATACTTATACTTGTGAAGTGTTATCATCTTGGATGAATTTTGCATACGATTTGTATAACTTTCTTTGATTGTTGCCTCAACAGTGACCAAACGTTGGTAGTCATCTGTAAGCCTATAAAGAAGTAAGTATATAAGTAGTCATTATTTAGTCGTCTAATTTAGTTCTGTAATAATAATTTGTTGATTATTATCTAAGTTCCTTTAAAATCTTAGTAAATTTAGCAAATAATAATCATTAATTAAAATGTCTTACCCCAGTTCTTTAGCAAGATCAAATTCTACGTCGACAACTCCATCGATAGGAACAGTTTTTCGGCTAATTCCATTAAAAACTGGTTGAATATAAGATGAATGAATGGAGGGGTATGCAGCGACAACTGCCTCACCTTTTACTGGTTTTCCATAAACGTAACTGTGAATCAAATGAAAAATAAATATGAGAATTGTGTCATCTAATAAAAAAATACTTGGAATAGGTACTCACCTAGCACGAATTCTGGCAACAATTTTAGAATCAGTAAATGTAGCAAATGGTGGTAGGTCAATCTCCACATTAAATTTAGGAAGGACATATTCGGCGATAGTAATTGTATGGATTTCCTTTTGTGTTTTGAATATCACTTCAATTGACCAATCACCAAGATTTGGTTCTGAACTCAATGGGAGATCTGAACTAAAAATTCCTCGTTGAGTATTGACACTTGTCCATTTCTTGATTACGTTTGATTGGCTGTCCTTGACTAAAATGTCCAATGGTCCTGGTCCATATGGTCTTAAGAGACGATCCAGTAGTAAAACGCGAAATTGTACTACTTCTCCTGCAATCCAGAAACCAAAGACGATGGTAATTTAATTAATAAGGTCAATTAGAAATCAATATTTTCAATATTCCTTGAGCATAATTTCATTTACCGGGTTTATAAATTGGTTTATCCGTTTGAATCAAAATTGACGCGGTCTTTGAATTTGTAGAAAGTTCTGTTGAATCCTGGAAACGAAGTCCATCAGTCCCTTGTACCGTCAAATTATACGTAGCTCCATTAATTAGATCACCAACCTTAATCAAACACGAAAATGAAACATTAGAAACATGAAAGGGATCCCATTCATGAGAAATTTTTTTGAAAAACATACAGCTAAAGTAATCATTGAGCTCGTCCCAGGTTCTATCAATCTTTCTTCATTTGATGTAGATGCAACACGAGAATTAATCATAGCTGTTAGATAAACTAAAACCTTGACAGGTGATCTTGAATCTACGCTCACCCCCACATTGTATTTGGAATTTGGGCGTATCGTCTTGGGGGCAATCACAGTATAAATTCTGAAAAAAAAAAACAATTTTTGCACAATAAACCAATTGTTGTTATTCATGTGTATCACATTTCTAATGAAAATGGTCTACAACTACAAATTTGTTTTCTATGAGAAAGTCATTAACAAGGGTATGTTTGACTCTACGGAATCAGAATACGAAAGCAGATTTCCCACGCATTTCACCAAGATATAAATTAAGCAACCATGAATAATGAGTTTTTTACATCAACCAAACGCCTTTCGAACTCAATTCATTGTGTATGGTTAGCCAATTTGAAACTAGATATGATATGTCAACAAAAGGATACGTTTCTCAATTGTTTTTAGGAATTAATGATAATTTAGAGAAACCAAACGCAAACCAACCANAAAAAAAAAAAAAAAAATTTTGCACAATAAACCAATTGTTATTCATGTGTATCACATTTCTAATGAAAATGGTCTACAACTACAAATTTGTTTTCTATGAGAAAGTCATTAACAAGAGTATGTTTGACTCTACGGAATCAGAATACGAAAGCAGATTTCCCACGCATTTCACCAAAATATAAATTAAGCAACCATGAATAATGAGTTTTTTACATCAACCAAACGCCTCTCGAACTCAATTCATTGTGTATGGTTAGCCAATTTGAAACTAGATATGATATGTAAACAAAAGGATACGTTTCTCAATTGTTTTTAGGAATTAATGATAATTTAGAGAAACCAAACGCAAACCAACCANAAACAAAAGGATACGTTTCTCAATTGTTTTTAGGAATTAATGATAATTTAGAGAAACCAAACGCAAACCAACCATGTATTAATCATTTCGGTCGTGAAAAGATGAAAAATAGAAACTTTTTTTTTGTCAAATCAATTTATCACCAAAATTATCACAAAATGGATGACAAAGGTGAACAAACTGTTCATCAGTGCCATTCACTGGTTACACTCTGCGCATGCTCACTTTTGAAGTGTGCAAAATAAGTTACGTTTTGTTTCTGCGCAAGCGCAACGCGCATGGAATGTAAATTACCTTATCGAATTTGAATCTAGGAGTAGAAAATCCTTTGCGAATAAAAATGCGGTAAATTTAAATTTCGTCAATTTTAAATTAATTTGTAAGTTTAATTTTAATTGTTAAACATTTCCAGTTTTTGTATGATTTACGATAACGACGAGGAGGGTGTCAAGTGTGAAATTCATTGGATATTGAGAATTGGTTATTTAATTAAATTTAAAGTTTAGGAACTCAAACTAATGACAGAGTTATTAATAATTAAAACGTACCCATCCGATTGACCATCAATTAGTGGCAGAAATATAAACAAAAGACTCAGTCCTGGAAACCTCATCTTGACAAACTTGATAAACCTGTTGAATAACCCGGTAAGTTAGTTTATTAGGTAACAGTACTTTATNAGTCCTGGAAACCTCATCTTGACAAACTTGATAAACCTGTTGAATAACCCGGTAAGTTAGTTTATTAGGTAACAGTACTTTATTTAATTTGCTTCACTTCCACTTTCACTTGCACTTTAATTTATTGAAAATTGTGAATTTTATTGTTAAGAGTCGGAGTNATTTAATTTGCTTCACTTCCACTTTCACTTGCACTTTAATTTATTGAAAATTGTGAATTTTATTGTTAAGAGTCGAAACCGATGGATGTGGAACACTTTGTCAAGTTTACGAATTTCACAAAATGAAAATAAGAACCTTGAACTGTCTATTTGACTTGTGTTGCTGTTGACTTATTTGGAAATTCGAACAACCTCCTTTTTCATTTGAAGAGTATTACTCCACGACCGAAAAGTTAGAGGAAGGCAATGTTCTTTTAGTTTTGTGACGGGCTTAGAAGTTTTACCGTAATTATATGAAGATCCTCTACTTTTTACAAAAAATAAGACAACAATGCACTGGGAGAAGGATAACAATAGTGAGGAAAGAAAGAGGTTAGACTTTTAAGAAAAAAGTAGATCCAAATCCAACATCCAAGTGCACTGTGGAACTAACTTACGGTGCAATATCACAGAAAATCCAATACTAATATAATAAATGTTGTTTTCTTATAGAGAGGCATGAAGCACCGAAAAAAAAATTCCTTGAATCCTATGAAGTCACACAAAAGGCCGAGTTAATTGTGAATCACTGCAGTAACAATGCAAGGATGACGATGACAATTACTTGAATCATCACACTACTATTGATAATATACAGTAACTAGCTCATCGAGTTATCAAAATTATAACAGAATTTTAAATTCTATTCAAAGGTGGGAGACGCACACGCTACCTTGATTGTTGCAGAGTTTGGAAAATAATGGTAGAAAAATTGTACAAGTGAGTTGCAATTGTTTGGGGGATTCGCACAACAATTGAAGAGAAGTTTTCAGGAGATGAGGATAAAGATAAGAAGGCTATAGGAGTTGGACTTTTTAGCAAACTCCCTTCCGGCTCTTTTTAGTTAAATTGGTCTTTAGATTGACGTTTTATGTCGTGGACGGCTAACAAGTGTGTTAATTATGTTTTGGTTTCCAACATAATAACAATTTGTGACACTTGACACGTCGTATAGGAAAAGGTAATAACAATAATCATTCATAACCTAATAATTAATTTTCTACCATTCATCTTCTCGGCTTCGCAATCGCAAGTCGCAACTCTCAGCTTAATTTTTAAACTAAACTAAAAAATTTCAGATTACACGGAACATTACTAAAACCATATCATGGAAAAAAAAATTTTGCACGGTGATGAAACAACAATGGTTTAGAATCAGGGTTCGTGATTTTTTTGATTTTTTCAAAAAAATCAAAAAAATCGGATTTTTTGATAATTATCCGATTNAATGGTTTAGAATCAGGGTTCGTGATTTTTTTGATTTTTTCAAAAAAATCAAAAAAATCGGATTTTTTGATAATTATCCGATTTTTTCGATATTTATTAACTTACCCACTTTTTGAAAAAAAAAATTTTTTTTTTAACATGGGCGAGTAGCATATCTTTTAAAAGCTCTTTNTTGGGGGATTCGCACAACAATTGAAGAGAAGTTTTCAGGAGATGAGGATAAAGATAAGAAGGCTATAGGAGTTGAACTTTTTAGCAAACTCCCTTCCGGCTCTTTTTAGTTAAATTGGTCTTTAGATTGACTTTTATGTCGTGGACGGCTAACAAGTGTGTTAATTATGTTTTGGTTTCCAACATAATAACAATTTGTGACACTTGACACGTCGTATAGGAATAGGTAATAACAATAATCATTCATAACCTAATAATTAATTTTCTACCATTCATCTTCTCGAGCTTCGCAATCGCAAGTCGCGACTCAGCTTAATTTTTAAACTAAACTAAAAAATTTCAGATTACACGGAACATTACTAAAACCATATCATGGAAAAAAAAATTTTGCACGGTGATGAAACAACAATGGTTTAGAATCATATAATTTCCATTGTTATGCCCTTCCATGGTTATTTAGTGACCTAATAGTTGTTTTAGCATTTGTTTAGACATTCGTATAATAGAGTGAGACGTAGGCGTCGTACCAACGACGGAGTCATTTCTCTACCCACCCTTATATATTCTAGTTTGCAAAAAATATTTGCGACGTATTAGTTGGTCAATTCTATAAATGGTCATCTGTGACATTGGAAATTGAAAGTGATGCAAATATAGTAGTGGTATTTGCACTTTACTTTAACTCATCAAGAAGTTAATTCTTTGAAGTTGAATCATAAAGACATAAGATAATAATACGTAAAATTATTTCTTGCTGTCTTCGTGTTTACAAATCCGCTTGAGTGGATACCCATTGTAAATTGCAAATTGCAAATTACAATAAAAAAAAAGGACCTTCATAATACTTTAAATTTATTGGCAATATGCGGACCTTCTGCAAGTGGTTACTTAAAGCTACTGCAATTTGAAGAGTCTGTGGTTACTTTTTTCCTGAATTTTTATTATTCGAGAGCAGGAGCTAAAAAATTACCTGCCAGACTTCAAAAATGAACAAATGTTTGTCCTCACCTGTTCTTAAGTTACCTAAAATTACTCACCTGGATGATCCAAGTCAGCATAAAAAAATTTGTCACGCTCGACAACTTCAAATCTTCAGACTTGTATCATCTAAGCTTCTTTTTATACATGACGTAGCTTGGTACCCTAAGCTACTTCCTGCAAAGAAAACTTACGTGACATCTTTTAACATCGTGAAAACAGCGTAACGAACATTGACTATATTCATAAATAGAATTGAAATAACAGTTTTTTTTTTCGAAGAGTATGTTAAAATTTTGATTAAATATTCAGAATTCAATGTAAACGGAAAATGACATGAGAAACGGATATGATGCATAAAATTTGGTTGATTTAATTTTTATTGTTGTCAGGGACCATATTGTTATATTTACATACAGCATCTGTAGGTCTATGTCTAATGCACTTTACCTTAAAATTATGTAACAATACTTGTTTTTTTTTTTTTTTTTTTTTTTCAAATCTCTGCAACAGAATGAGTCAAATTTTTTGGAGGACTACTAATTACAGAGCGCGAAATTTTAAATAAGCCAATCAGGGTCTGTGAATCAACATGATTCATGATCATGATGAGTAGTATTATTAATATTTTTCCCTCAAAAAGGTTTGAAAAAAAAGTTCACTTTAAACCTGGTTGTTAAAATTAAATGAAAATGACGTATCAATTGAATGACTCAATTTTGCCAATTAATGGAAACAACAATGTAAAATCATTTTACATTTTACTGAAATGTATTTTTAATTTGTTTGTTATTCTGTCTAAATGAATTTCTTATTTTTACGAAATTTTCTATTAAAGTAATTGAGCTGAGGTGGATATGAACGGATTTGACGTCTATGATGTCCAGTTGGAGTACATCTTGTTCTGAAAAGCCCAAGCTGACCATCTTGACAGTTGTGATGAAGACCACCGTACTAATTATTATTAAAAACAAAGTAAGACTTCTTAAATATTATTATTATTATAATTATCATCACTCAAATCAATTTAACTTAAGTTGATTTACCTCATGTAGGTAAAATGGAGGTGGGAATCCAAAGGATCGACCTGATCGAGACCCTGACAACAAACTTGGTTGGAAGATTCTTTGGTTCGTCTATAATAATTAAAAAAAAATTACAATAATTTTGACACACATGGTATATATCAACTGAAGATATTATTGTACTGAAAAGTACTCACCATCGTAGTGTCAGAAGTAACAAGTGGATTTGAATTTGCTTGCTGCAGATGCAGTATGGCAATTATGTAGACAATTCCTAATACTTTCAACATTTTGAAAATTAACCTTTGGTTATGGGTCACCAACTAATAAGTAACAAATCTACGGGATACTTTTCTGACTTTTGAAAGCCAAAGAAGGATTATAAATGGAAAGAAATATTTTTTTAAACTTTATATTTATAACTTTTTTTTTTTCCATAGTACGTTTTTGAGTATAAATATATCGTATTAGTACGTCAAGAGTCAAGAACAATAATAATTATCCAAGAAATGGTACCAAAATAAAACAAGTTTTTGATAGGTTTGGTTTTGTTTGACATAATGAAAATACTAAAATACATAAAACTGTTTATAAAACTTTTTGCAAAGATAATACCAGACAGTTTTGAAAAAAGTTTTGCGTCATATTCATATTATCAATGAATGAGAAAATAAATCCCAGTTCCCAGTATACTCATAGAGAGAGAGAGTATGACCTAGAGTTTTATGAATTTGACCCTGCTAAATCTTTACTACGTCAACTAATTTTCTCAGTTTACTGCAAAAACTTGGAAAAATTTCTTCATTTAACAGATTTAGATAAAGAAATTAGTAATAAAAAAAANTCAGTTTACTGCAAAAACTTGGAAAAATTTCTTCATTTAACAGATTTAGATAAAGAAATTAGTAATAAAAAAAACTATTCTAAAGTACTGTTTTCGCTTATTTTAAGAGTTTCAATCAATTTTTATAGTAATTTACTATTGAAATCTTAAAAAAAAAAAAAATTAGTCTATAGCTTCCAATTTAGTTGGCAGATTATATAATTAACGATTTGACCCAAAATATNAAAAAAAAAAAAATTAGTCTATAGCTTCCAATTTAGTTGGCAGATTATATAATTAACGATTTGACCCAAAATATTGCTTACATTGGACTCAGTTCAAACAAATTCTGGTCATATCCAATTGATTTTGAAAGAAAAAAAAAACTAAAAAGTACAATGATATGCTTCCAAAACTCCCCACAGGAGGAGTATTGTAGAACCTAAATTACTACTTTTTGCTCTTTTGAATCTGATTGGCTTATTTAAAATTTTGCGCTCTGTGATAGATCGTGGTGGGAAATTTTACTCCTCCTTTTTGGTAAATTCGAATGAAACTCACTATTATATATTATTTGATTCATATCTTATCTTTTCAGATTTCTAGTATCACTGGGTCTTATTAATTTCACACATTTGAAAAATTGGAAGAAGAAGAGCCTTTGAAAAAAGAAATAAGAAATATCATCTATGAAATCAAGGTTTTTGTTAGAAAAGTATTGAATCCTGAATCCTGATTCCTGATTCCTGATTGACCATCATCCCAGCTAACATTGGTGAGAAATTGACCTCATTTGATCAGATTTGAAAAGTATTGAACAAGTTCTCTCATCAGTGACTCTTATATTCTCAANAGAAATTGACCTCATTTGATCAGATTTGAAAAGTATTGAACAAGTTCTCTCATCAGTGACTCTTATATTCTCAACCTTCTGACCAGTACCTCAATAGGTGTGTTTGATTTATTATTTCCGAAGTTCTCTTTCCCATACCCTCCTTCCGGATCCGAGGGATCCAATATCCGATCCCTCGGATCCNTATTATTTCCGAAGTTCTCTTTCCCATACCCTCCTTCCGGATCCGAGGGATCCAATATCCGATCCCTCGGATCCAATATGATGATAGAATTGAGATCTTCTCTAAGTAGAAAGTACAAAAAAAAAATCTTCCCAGCTGGCTCCCAGGAGAAGTATGAAGATCATATGGCCTGGCTCTAGCCGAAATTTCTACGGGCAGAGGAAGAGGGTGCTTTTTCAGATGTTTGTGTCGATTAATCCTTAGTATAGTGAGTAGTACTGTTGGTTCAGTTCATTGCTCATTCATTCACACAGTCGCAGCTCGAAGAGAGACTAAAGTGTACGTACCTCACTCGTACTTGGGAAGATCTAGACTCTGTAACATCATCCCAGGGCCAGACAAAGATTCCTAAAATCCCCAACCACAATACTTTCTATTAATCTTCTTCGTTTTTAGTTGACAATTTTACTTTCAGTTCAACCACTAATATTTACTTTACATTTAATTATTACTATTCTACATTGTTTGTTTTTCTTATGTTCAAATTCAATTAACTTTGAATTAGAAAATCCCTGAATTTGGTTCTTACAAATTCTACCATTGGCCTTTATAATAAGTTTACTATCGATTTTCTCTTCGAAAAAACTCGGGAGTGTTTCATCTGAAAAAAAAATAATCGATAATATGCGTTTTGGATTTTACACAGGAGAAGTATTTCCGGTAAAATATTTAACAAATACTTATTGTTTATCTTTCTTAAAAAGAAATCTAAAGATTTTATGCTAAAAAATAAATTTTTTTTTTAATTATTTCCAACAGGAGTAGCGGATATGAACTTATCATCCAAAGTTTACTTTACTTATTAACCCTATTAATGATCCGGAATAAGTGTCATAAAGTAAAATTTTAACAATGGACTACTACAAATTTCAAATTATATAGATATTTTGAGTGCTGAAATTGTATATGGCAGAAGAGGTAAGTAAATAATTCATAATTTATAATAAAAATTAGTTTTTTTTTTTTTGCTTTTACAAACTTCAAAAAAAAATTTTTTTTTGTTCGTTCCCAAAATTTGATTTACTAACAACTTTTTGGTTTTAACAAGTACCAAAATGAAAATATTTCTATATTTTTAGTTAAATTTCGAAATATTTTTCCAAAAATACTACCAGAAGTGAAAGTTTATAAGTTTATAATTTAGGTTATGAAATTCTAATTATTAATGAGAAAGTACCAAAATATTTCGATCAATGTGATAAAGATTATGANGGTTATGAAATTCTAATTATTAATGAGAAAGTACCAAAATATTTCGATCAATGTGATAAAGATTATGACGGCTTAGTAGAAGTTAATCATAAAAGGGTTATAAAATACGCAAAACTCGAGAATCTACAAGTTAAAAAAAAAAGAAGTTGAATTAAATTATAAAAAATTTGAATTACATCATAGATAAAAATTTCTAAGTTCTATAGATCTTACCGCNGACGGCTTAGTAGAAGTTAATCATAAAAGGGTTATAAAATACGCAAAACTCGAGAATCTACAAGTTAAAAAAAAAGAAGTTGAATTAAATTATAAAAAATTTGAATTACATCATAGATAAAAATTTCTAAGTTCTATAGATCTTACCGCTATTATATTATCTCAGATATAGGTAAGTAAAGGGGTTTTTATAAATCTCATTTTTATCCTTGACAAGGGTGTTATTTAATACAGTTTGACTCTCAACGTTCCCGACGAAATAATAGAATAGACAACAATGTCTGACTTTCAGAAGGAACTTGGACAATTAAACAATGTATTCAAAATGCCGTCAAAGGACTCCGTCCCGCCGAGTTATTCGCCTTATGTCATGTCCCTTCAAAGTGGGTTAAAATATAAGTCTGTCGGTCCGTCGCCCTTTAGGCCAAAAAAAAAAAATTTTTTTTTACATAACCACAAAAAAAAAAATTTTTTTTTTGGTACTTTCTAGGTCAAAAATTGCTGACAAATGATTCAAAGTGTGAACATATATACATACACTGTGGGAAGTAATAGTACATAGTTTACAACAATTGAATCTTGAATCTCTTTGTTATATCCGAGATGAAAATTCGAACACGAGAATAATAATAATAATAATAATAATAATAGTAATATGAACAAAACGAAAATATCCACTTTCTTATTTCCATTATTGAGTATTTGACACAACTTTTCGTTATTTCTTCTAATGTAAGTATATTCGGCATTGTTAGCTAGCCAATAACTATATCTATAGCTATAATCATAGCCTAAAACCTTTGAATTTCGGTTCTATTGAAATTATTATTATCATTATTGTCCGTCATGTTCTATTCCTTCAAATACAATAATAGTATAGCATTGTTGTCATAGTTAAGGTAGAAAATTTCTGTGTGGTTCACGAATTAACATGTGGTTTTGAATTTCCTCTGGACTAAACTTTCCTAAGGTATAGAAATAATGACAAGATNAAAAAAAAAAAAAAAAAAAAAAAAAAAGAAAAAGAGGAAAATATAAGGTCATCTAAAGGAACAACAACGGTACTAAGGGATCATTTTGGCTGGTTCATTTCATAAGAAAACTATTCAAAAAAAAATTATTATTGAATTGGATCCATATGCGGGTAACTCAGTTAAAATGAGACCAAAATTCAACAGTTTTTATTACTAAAGAAAAAAAAAACCGAAACGGACGGGAAACATGTGCCGAGCGTAATAAAGAAAGCGTAAAATTAATGGTTTCAACTTGAGTAGGTTCTAGAGTTTCCTTTAAGTTTAGTTTTTAAGGGTATTATAGTGGAATAATACATGTCTATGTTCGTTCATAAGCCTTGGAGCCTTTCTCAAGAGACTTGAATTGTTCATCTAATACACATGCGCCTGACCGACCACAGACAGACCTTTTTGAATATAATACCACTCTCATCAAACTTTTCAGTCTTCTAAAATCAGTTCACAAATCCTAATAGTACTAATAATAAGACAAACACTTCTAAGGTACTATATAGCATTACTAAACAGGATGGACTTAAAAGTTGAAGTCGTCGATGTAATTGACGGCCCTTAATTTATCGACATCGTACGCCTTTCTTTCTTTTTTTTTTAATTTTTTTCTTCGAAGTCTCAAGGGCTCCTTGTCCTTGTTGAAAGATTTAAAATCAAAAACCATATGTTTAGGTAAAATAGAAAATATCTTATGTGAGTAGATCTTATAGAGAAAAAAAGGTTAGTAATTTTAAAAGTGAAAATTAGACTTGAAAAAAAAAATATTTTTTTTTCAAAAGTATGGTATACTTGGAAGATATTTTTTCATGTGTAACGTTGTTTAATGACTTAAGGGTATACTTTGGCAGATTGAAAGCGAAACTTTATAAAATATTAGCTTTCGGGCAAAGGAAGAAGGAGGGAGGATATAATGATTAGTTAAGTTAAGATTTTCCACATGTCTTCTTCACTTAAGTTAAGACTATTAAGGCACACTCACAACACAATACTCTAGTAATCATAATAACTTAAGGAGAGTATCAAAGTGATGAAAAATTAAAGTGGTGTAGGGAAAAAGGTTATGAAGCAATTAGCAAAAAAAAATGATGAAAAATAAGGTGTGAGTGAAGTTGAAGTATGACACTGTTGACAAATGTCAACATTCTCAATTTCTCCTCAGTGGCGTCAGTTTTTTTTTTTAGCCTTTTTTGAAATTTGCTTGGCTTATGGCAAGAAATCTTTTATTTTTTTTTTGAGTTTTTTTTTAAACTTTCTTTTTATTATATAGCATGATGCATGATAGCAATAGTTATATTTTATTTTTTGAGTTTTCTGATTGTATGAATGTGATAGTTGGATTTTACTTTAGCTGAAGCAGAAGTGACGAGAATTCAATAATAAGCCTTCTTTTTAANTGAAGTTGAAGTATGACACTGTTGACAAATGTCAACATTCTCAATTTCTCCTCAGTGGCGTCAGTTTTTTTTTTAGCCTTTTTTGAAATTTGCTTGGCTTATGGCAAGAAATCTTTTATTTTTTTTTTTGAGTTTTTTTTAAACTTTCTTTTTATTATATAGCATGATGCATGATAGCAATAGTTATATTTTATTTTTTGAGTTTTCTGATTGTGTGAATGTGATAGTTGGATTTTACTTTAGCTGAAGCAGAAGTGACGAGAATTCAATAATAAGCCTTCTTTTTAACAGTTTCATTGATCTTTCTTCTTAAGCCTTTTTTTCTCTCTTTCTTATGTTAAGCTTAATCCATTTANACAGTTTCATTGATCTTTCTTCTTAAGCCTTTTTTTCTCTCTTTCTTATGTTAAGCTTAATCCATTTATAGCTTTCAGCTATCATAGTCGTCACGAAATTCAAAGCCCTGTGAAATTCGTTTTATGTAGAAATAAAATCCAATTTAGTTTTGTGAAGTGAATCATAAGGCTTATGAATTTTTAACTCAAGGCAGGAAGGAATTTATACAAAATTTTACAATTTATTTTTTTTTTAATATAATTTATACAACGCGATATTTTAGCTATAATTGCTATAAGAAGCTTATAATTTGAATTCCACCCAATGGACGCCAAACAAATAATGGCTGCACCCAATATTCGTCAATTGCCATCTAAAAAATCAGAAATTTTGACTAATTAAAATATAGCAACTTAAACTAAGATGACTTCAGATAACCATAGTAGATAACAACCTAAGAAACATAAAAATTACAATAATAAACGTTAAATAAACNAGATGACTTCAGATAACCATAGTAGATAACAACCTAAGAAACATAAAAATTACAATAATAAACGTTAAATAAACCTAAGAGACCTAAAATATTCGTTCAAAATATACATATTAGAAATTACAAAACACATATTAGAAATTACAAAATACATATTAGAAATTAAAAAATACATATTACAAATTACAAAATACATATTACAAAATACATATTACAAAATACAAAATACATATTACAAATTACAAAATACAAATTACAAAATACAAATTACAAAATACAAAATACATATTACAAAATACAAAATACATATTACAAAAATCNAGATGACTTCAGATAACCATAGTAGATAACAACCTAAGAAACATAAAAATTACAATAATAAACGTTAAATAAACATAAGAGACCTAAAATATTCTTTCAAAATATACATATTAGAAATTACAAAACACATATTAGAAATTAAAAAATACATATTACAAATTACAAAATACATATTGCAAAATACATATTACAAAATACAAAATACATATTACAAATTACAAAATACAAATTACAAAATACAAAATACATATTACAAAATACAAAATACATATTACAAAAATCGTTATATTATTATTGTTTCGTAAGCCTTTCGTTTAAAATATAAAAAATGAAGTCTTTAATCTTTCGAAGCCCGTTGTATTTATAGTCTCCTCTCGAATATAATAAGATTTTGATTTATTAAAGTTTCTTTATAATCATTACATCCCATCTCTCTTGTAAAGGGCTCTTCTAAGGATCCTTGAGCCTGGGAATTAGTTGTATTTGGTGTTTCCGTACCTAAGAAATTTTTCGTATTAAACCTTTCCTCTTGATCAACTTCTTAAAAACCCGACAACCATGAGGACTTTTGAAGGGAACTTATTTGACCCTAGTTAGCCCTAAATTCTTTTCATTTTTAAACAGAAGGAAACGTATTGTGGCTTTCTTGGTTTACCATTATTCTTATATCCTTTAGGACATATGTGTCACAAATACCGACAGAATCCATTGTTTTCAGGTACTTTATTTGAACAAAAATAGTAGTTTTCGCTAGAGGCTAAACATTTCTTAAAAAAAAAAAAAAATTTTTTTTATTAGTACTTTTACTTCACATTAAATTTTCACTAAATTGTACAAGTAATCAAAATGGCGACTCACTCATAGCCTGTACTCTGAAGATCGCGTGTAAAATATTTTTTTTTTTACAGAATTGCATGCAATGTTCAGAGAGGAAATAAACAAATCCGTTGTCACGTAAATCCATATANAAAAAAAAAAAAAAATTTTTTTTATTAGTACTTTTACTTCACATTAAATTTTCACTAAATTGTACAAGTAATCAAAATGGCGACTCACTCATAGCCTGTACTCTGAAGATCGCGTGTAAAATATTTTTTTTTTTACAGAATTGCATGCAATGTTCAGAGAGGAAATAAACAAATCCGTTGTCACGTAAATCCATATAAATCTAAAAGGAACGAAGGAAATAACGAAATAAAAGGGTTATTTGAAATGTAATTATATCTACCTGAGGACTTGAAACGTTGAAGCAACCGCTAACAATCTGGTGTAGCGGTGCTGACTCAGAGTTACAAATCTTATATAATTTAATTGTTGAATTTACTACTTGAATGAAGTAGTAGTCGTACGTACCCTCTCTCCCCCACCCCACCCCCTCGCACAAACATGACATTAATCTTGTCCAAATTATATAAATTTAATTGTAAATAATAAGAGTTATAAACCATAGTAGTAGCTATTATAATTAGTAGTACTTTGTGGATCTAGATTATAAAGTGTACGGATAAGTTTAAATCGTTTTTTTTACTCTTCTTTTGCTTCTAGTTACACATCAATTATACATAACATGTAGAGTTGAGTCTATGTTCAAATTTCTTGTCTCTAGACACGAAAAGACATAAATTAAGGCGTAGTGATGACAGTTTTTTTTTGGATCTTGAATTGATCCTACTGGAGTATACTCATAGTAATTTGAACTAACTTACCAATAATCATTTGAAAAGTAATGAATACTATTATTGACTTTGACAGAATAAATGAGTAATAATAATAATAAATGACTACCTGTGTTTCTCTCTATCATTAGCTATGGATAAAGTAGGGGTAAGACTATTAGGTTGAAACGAAAAAAAAAAAATCTTATTATTATCTAATACTTTAATTTCTGTAAGAATTTCCTAAGGATTTTTCTTTTGTTTGAAAGGAATTAATGACACCCTGTAAATTAACGTCTTCATAGACATTTGTCAAAGTCTAAAAACTAAATTTGGGAAGCACGGATATAAATTAGGATCAAGGGTTTGAGTATATACTTTTTCTATCCTTTTCCTTATAACTTGTATAATTTTGTACCCAAAACCTAGAAAAAAAAATTTTTTTTCCATTGTCTTTTTGATGTCGTCTATAACTAACAATGCGGTGACATTGACAGGTACCAGTGGTCAATTTTGTTTAGAGTTTCAACCAAAAAGTATATAAGTATGTAGTCAATTTTGTTGTTTAGGTTCAATATTTTGGATAAATTAAGTAGAAATTCCTGTTATTGAAATTTGAAAATCTATTTATGAAGGCTGTGTACTTTGTGCTAGTTATAGGTATATTTATAAATTATAAAATATATATAGTCATATATATATTTATAAATTATAAAATATATATAGTCATATATATAGTCATAAATTAGATAAAATTGTCTTTTGTTTTCTTCATCTAATAAGCTTAAATTAATTAATTCTAACTCCTAGACTTTTCTATTGTTGATCTTGATGAAGGAACATTGTTGAGAAGATTCCTGTTCTGTGAGTGAGAATTCAAAGTTTAGGATTTGTTGATTAGATCAGTTGGACGTGACTAGTAAGTCCAGAAAATTTTTGGGACAACTTTTATGACCACAAGAAAATTAAGTTATGTTACTTCTAATTCAAAAATCTTAAAAGTCCTCAAGGGATATATACCCTGTTCAGACTACTTTCTGAAAAAAAAATATTAAGGATTTGTGAAGAAGATCCTTTTTTTCATTATTCTTATTATCATCTTCTCAAAATTCTTGTATACTTTGAAAAAAAAAAGATTCCTCAAAGGAACCATTTTCTGCTTATTCATACCCCAAAGGCTCATTTTTTTTAAAATTTATGCAACAACGTGCGATGTGATATGACGAAATTCTTATAGAATTGCTGGAGAACTATATAATATTTTTTAACAATAACAAAAATAACGCTGTAACAATCAAAGCATAATTCCCTTATGTATAGCATATACAAAAAAAAATAATATTTTTTATAAGTATATGTTATACTACATATTTTTTTGTAGGTATTCTTAACACGTTGAGAACTAACGTGTGTTGGATACAATCATACATACATATAGTAAACTTATATGTATGTGAACAATACCGGTCCTATGAGTTTATATCCAGTGTTAAAGAGATTGATGAGCCAGAATACCTGAGAAGGTGTATTATAACTATTCATTAAATTTAGATTTATTTCACAGATATAACCATTTAGTATTCAAAAGACTCTACAGTACTAATGGGATTTATATGTTCAAATTATGAAGGAGATCATTTTAATCCAACAATCAAAATGAATTCTTACCACAAAAGTTTACACTTTTTAAGGTAAACTTTCCTATATTAGGTGTTTTAATAGAGTTGGTTTGTAAAAAAAAAAAAAAAATTTAGCTCCAAGCTGGAACTTACAGTCCTCACAGTAGTGATTAATGATTGGGCTTCAACCTAAAAAAATATATATACTCTTCTGACAGGTTCCTATAGAGCGACCAAGATGTATTTTACAATTAAAGTTTAGAGTTGAGCACCTTTGAATTAATTATTATTGAGAACGGGTTAATTCGTCTAAATGAAACTTTTTTTAAAGTTACTATACAACATTAAATGGAGAATGAAAAGTAATAGCTAACAGGTAGCTTTAGCTGGGTTTTTTTGATAAGTTTTGAATCTAAAATTTACAATTTTAAACTAAAAATTCTTTAAATACATTATTATTTTTTATATGAAACATTTTATTTTATATACCTGTTGTAAATGAAACGGATATAATTTTGTCAAACTTGAATTGTATAAGGTTAATAAGTATTTCTAAAAACTTTAGAGTATATCATGGAGGTATGAGGGTAAAGAAATGAGTCAAGAGTCTCAGAGTGTTCCATTGTTTGTCCGGGTGGTCGCCATTTGTTGGTTCATGTGTCACTTTTTATTGGTTTCTTGGCGACTTTTGTTTAACTTCATTAAAACCAATGGTTTCAGGGTTAAGTTTTTTGAATCAGAGATTCAAAAATTATTAGACATGAGAATTTTCTATCACGGATACTTCGGTACCCCGTGATCAAGTCATTAACTTTTACTATACTAAACAATACAACTTTGTTCTTTTCTATTTGTCTACCTGTCCTGTTTTTTTTTGTTTTTTTCTGAGGAACTGGTATATGACAATTGTGATCACAATACAACCAATCCCATTTCTTTTCCTCTGTCTTATTTGCTCATAGTCATAAGTGCAAAAATCACTAGTAAAATTTGCAAAAAGAAAAAATTTTTTTTTTGTTTTAATAGTTCTGTTATGTGCATAAATGGTTTTCAGTTACAAAAGTATGTGTCTTGAGGCAAGCATCATCTCAAGGGTTAATTTCAACCAAAAGTGTACAATGAAGCTAAAAATCATTTTCTCACAAAACTAAAAATTATTATCTTCCACTATTTCAAATTTTAGGTCGAGTGGATCAAATTCTGAGAATCCTATTGTTCAATTTTTTTTTAATTTTTTTTTTTTTTTTTTTTTTTTTTTACAAAATATTAAGTTGCTTTGTCTTAATTTGACGCCAGTGAGTCCATTGTGTGTTAGTAAAGTTGTAAAGTCGTGATTGGACAATTTAAACAACTCTTTTTCTATTGAGATGGGAATTATTATTGAGAACAATAGAAATTACATAAGAAAAGTGCCTATTGCTAAATTTTTTTTTGTTATCAGTGAAATCTACAGTTTCGCTCCAAGTATTATTACATGAGTCATTCATATTTATAAAAATAGAAATTCAATTGTCTTTTATACAATCTTGAAGTTAATTGTTTAAATTTTGCAAAAAGAAACTTTCGGTGATTGTGATTATTCTAAAAAGCTTTGAAGCCATAGAATATATACAACACAGGTACAGTGCTTATACAAATCATTTTGTCAGCAAACAAAAAAATAATGAAATTAAAAAAAAAAATAATTTTTTTCTCATTATTGTGCAACAATAATTTTATTTAGTAAAAATATTTTGACAATAAGCTCTTTTTTTTTGACAAAAGTGAACTCAAAGTTGTGCTAAAATGCAATTAATAAAATAACAATAGAGATACAAATTGTATTTTTTTTTCTTTTCGGTATTTATTGCGTTGTTCTTTTCATCTTTTACTATTACTACTTGTTTTATTCACTTCAAAATTGAAAAATAAGGATTTATTTTTTTCATTTCTTTTGAAGTTGTTATTAGAAGAAAAATAAGATTTCTCACTTTGCTAAACTCCATTGTTTTCTTGTTATAATATGAGATTTTCACAATGCTATACGAAAAGTGACACTCAAAATCTTAAGTACTTTAGTACTACCTTGAAATTTTGACAGGGTTGGAGTAGGAATGTTTGTAAAAGTTGTTGACATGCAACCAATTGTTGTAATCATTTGGTTTTAAGTATTTTTTTTGTCTAAGTTACAATGCTTTTGAAACTATAATAGAGACTCAACAATCGTCTAATGTAATATTAAGTTGTGTACTTTGAGTAAATATTGTTGGTTTGTAAATAAAAGTCAATTTGAATCAACTTTTTGATGCTAATAAGAATAATGCACAATGATTGATCAAATTAGACTTAAATTTGTTATTTTAAAATATTTATATACTAAAAAGTCTAAATGATAGACTTTAAATAGAAATAAAATATCTAAATATGGCTAAAAATTAAGTTAATTTAAAATTTTGAAGAAGAAAAAAATAAGAAAGGCTAAATTTATGAGACAAACTGTTACAACAAACTGTTATTTAGTTTCAATAAAACCAAAAAAGAAACGCTAACTGCATTGTTTTGGTGTATGTTAAATGTAAATTTGATATAATGCTTCTTGTAAGTTTGTAAAGAAAAATGAACAATGCATTGCGAATTACAAAGTGTTGGTTTCCTTTATCATTCAGAGATCAGAATAAATTACAACAATGTGTTCACTAGTGTAAGGAAAGTTAAAATTATGGAAAATATTGTTATAAATCATCTTGTCATTCTTATTCAAAGTATTATCATTCGGCTAATTTTTTATCTTTGTGTATTCTTACAGATGTCATCTTCTGCCTGGGTACTGATGGACGATGACTGTGACTGTGGGGGTCCACCCCCAAAATTTCATCTACCCCCACCACCTGTTCCGCCTGATCTTCCCTGTGACCTTTTTGACATGACTTGTCCACAATTAAATGTAACTCATACATCAAAAGTTAAAACTTCTTATTTAGAAAGAAAAAAAAATCTTAAGCTCCAGTCAGACCGAACTTAGGCATTTTCTGCTTCAGGTTAAAACTACGTATAAAGGTTATTCACCCCAAAGCCTAAAGTAGTTACAAATTTTTTTTATTCTTTCCACAAGCTCAGATTTAAATTTTTCTGAAGAAACTTGATGTGTAGTACTATGATTTGTAGTAACTACCTACGTAAATTACGTAGCGTAACTCAAAATTCAAAATCTGTCTCAATGTATTAATACTACCGTATTTTACTCAAGAAGTGAGTGACTCGTATTAAAAATAAATGTGTTTTTAACAAATTATCTTTGTTATCCAACTTGTCTGAGTCTGAAGTCACCATTAAGTAATTAATGTACAGGGTGCGAGAAAAGTCGATGGAGCATGGAGAGAGTATTGCTAGTAAAAGACGAGAGAAAAAAGAGCGCGTCGTGTTCCTCCCTCAATCCACTCTCCTTCGCTCAAATTCCATTATCAATTTAATTAACAACATTAATCAATTTTTGTATATTAAGTTCTGATTACCGTAATATTAACATTTCTTTTTTCCATTAGCGCGTGGTGCAAATATTCAGTGGGATCATCATTTAGGGGTTTGGTTGGGATCTGAAACCTTTCTCCATGCTCCATCGACTTTTCTCGCACCCTGTAGATTAATTATCAACCTTTCTTTTTTTTTAATAATAAAGTTAGTAGTTCAGTAGAATCTCAGAAGATACATTTCAGGTTTTATGATTTAAAAAAAATAAAGTATATAGTAATTTCGGAATTTTTGGACTATAAACTTCTAAAGGCAGTTTATAGGCGATTTTCTGGGTTCATTGTCGTATATTTCTTATTAGATGGTTTCTTCAACTGAAGCCTTTACCTTATAATCTTTACAAATATTTTACGACGTCGTAATTTTATTGAACAATTGCCACTGAAATGTAACAATTGAAATAAAAATATATATATATTTTTGTTTTCCTTTGAAGATTTCAGATGCAGAGTTCAAAAGAATAGGATCATTTCCATCATTGGCTGTAATTATTTCGTGTACTTTACTATCTGCTGTGATTTTACTGGTCATTGCTGCAGTTGTATGGAGGTAAGCAATAAAAAAAAATTTTTTTTTTTATAATTAGAAATAATGTTTAAAATATATTATCAAATCTATTGATTATCTCAAAATTTTAAAAAGTGATTTTATGTTGATTAGTTATATAAAACCGAAAATTATATTCCTTGAGAGTTAAATTTTTACACTTTGGAATTGTATTTTTAAAGTTATTCGTAAATAAAAACAAACATTTTTTTTTGGGCGCCGCTCTGGTGTGACTGCCACTTACAACAGTTTCAAATGTTGTCAATTAGTTCCTTTGCCCTCCGATGCTCTGGTTAAAAATTTTTGGCATTAATTTATGAATTTAAGCACTAGAAATTACAACTTTTACCTTACTCCTACCTTTTTAGATGTCTTGTATTGTAATATTTATTATTTATGTACTGTAATGAGAAAGATTTTAACTTTACAATAATGGAACTTTCCCCAAACAATTGGTAAAGAAAAAAAATATTAAAAACCTGAATTTTAATTTTTTTTTACAATGTTAATTAACCATTGTTTGTGTAGGAAATTGTCATTAATTAGACAATGCCTGAATGGACCGAGTGATTCATTGTTAGTAAGTATTAGTCGGTTCTTATAGTCAGAAAAATTCTTTTGAAATTGATTGAATAATTCTGAGGCGGTATGGACTTGAGTCCAACTGTATTCCCGCATTAATTTACAATTATCAAGTAATTAATTCAAATAACAAAAACCGGTAGTATTGTTTCTGAATACTTAAACCTTATCGTCATCAATGTTAAAAACATGACTATCACCTTATCATACTCCGTAACATCCAATGAACGATAGCTACCATTACAACAAAGGACTTAGATATGAATGCTAACGAGTTGATTAGGATCTTGATGAATCTGCCAACTCACTTTTTATATTTGTCTTTAGAAAACGACGTAAAGGAGTGACCCAGACCAAAGATTTTGACCATCACCATCATCTTGGTCCATCTTTAGCCAATGGGAATGGAATTTTATATGAGGATTTATCACATGCACGTCCAAGACCTCCAATTGCTACACCATCCATTGAGGTATAACTGTTGAGTCTAAATTAACTTAATTTTACTAGAAAATTTGTCAACTCAATTTTAAATTTTATAGATGTTGGATGTAAATCATCATGGATTGGTCAACAATGGATTGATAGGAACGTCAAAATTGGATTTTTCATATTTTCTAAACCCACCTCCAATTTATGAAGAATTACCAGAGTTAGATGGTGGTCATTCAGATCGTAATAATGGTCCTTCAGAGGATGAATTTGCTGAAGATGAGTTGAGTGTTATTGATGTTCCTATTAACCAATGTCATCCTGGACCTCATGACACACCTTGTCTACCATCTGGTAGTGGTGACCTCAATCTTCAGTCATCCACTAATCGTTATCATCATAATTCATCATCAGTCAATCGGGCTACTAAACCAAGAGTACAGTCATTGAATAGGAAACGAAATGGAAGGAATTCAAGTAATAGTTCATCAGTTATACCAGGTGTAGGATTCAAGTCACAGAGGTAAACTTAACTCAACTTTACTCATACTGATAGTTATCCATGACAAATTAAATCAAATCAAATCAAATCAATTCTACAACAAATTAGTGTCATTTAAATCATAAATTATTATCATTGTTTCACAGGAGTTTAGATCGTAGAGGAAGGAATAATGGTGGGAGTAGTTCAAATAAATATCCTGGAACAAATCCAAGACCTTATATTGGAGTAGGATCAGGACGAGCTACAATTAATCCTACTAGTTCGGGTATGCTCATACTATCGGATCATACAGGAATGACAATGAAAATTCCACCACATCTGGTAGCAGTATTAACTGAGTCAGCACTATGTAATGGAGTCAATACAAGACCATATGAAGTCATACCGACAGGTTCACTTGTTCATCCTGGGAGTCATTTGATGATGAATGGACAACCTAATGGTATCTATCCAAGTTCAAGAAGTAGTGGTAGTTCCTATGGTGATGGAAGTAGTTCAAGTTCAACAAGAATAAATCCAAATGGTACTTCAGTTGAGAGTAGTTCATTTGATTCAGGGATTGGTCAACATTCTGTTGCTAGTAAGTCATGAGAGACTCATTTCAATTGAATCAATCAATCAATCCATTTTAATAATTTACAATTAATAATTAATTCATTGTTGGTTCAAAGGTTGTATAAATTCACCAGCATATGATCAAACTGGACTTCTCCAATACGGTCTAAATCCGTATGAGTATGCAACCACACCCAATGGCACACCAACACAATTTTTAACATCACAACATCCAAACTTCCGTCGTTTGCGCATGACAGCTTCCGATCGAGATCATCCATTGTATAGTAATCATCTCCTTAATTAACAGTCAATTGATTCCAAATGAATTTTTTTTTTATTAGAAATAGGATTCTTAGATGTGTATGATCAAAGCTCATATCGTTAGTGGTAGGAGTATAGTAGTGGTGTTTAGGGTAAAAAGTAAGGTTAAAAAAAACGCACAGTGTTGCACAGTTGCAAATCACTGGTAAATAATAACAAAGGCAGAGATTCACAGTAAACTGTTTCATAAATTACATTCCTCTGGTACATTTACAAAGACTTTGACTTTCAAATAATATGTCGCTTTTTCAAATGTCACTCACGACGTCGTCGTCACCACCACAATGCACATGTAGGTCATTGGTTAAAAACTTTGAAATGTATAAGGAATGGAAGGATGAACAGTCTTGTAAATAGTAGGTTATAACCTAAATTTAAAATTTGTAATAATATAATATTTCTTCCTAAAATTTACGACACTTGAGCGTTTATTACGGATGACAAGTTTCCTATCTTTGTATAGAATTAGCCTAATTCTAACCTAATTTTAAGAGTTTTCACACAAGAAACATGTATATTTTCTTCAACATCATTTAGGAGACTAAAAAAAAATTTTTTTTTTTTGGAGTTTTGTAGGACTATTTTGAACTTTTTTTAAGGTATATTTTGAAAATAGACAAAAACTATGTTTTTTCTTCTAAATTTCATGGATGATGTTGAAATAATGTACTGTTTCAGTGTTTAAAATGCGTTGAGAAATTGCAATTCAAAATGTACAAAAATGAGTAAGGTGTTGACTTATGAATTTAAGTATTAATTATTCTTCTTAAATTAAGTTTAGTTAAGTTTAAGTATTAATTAATTAATTATTTGTGCGAGCGTTCTTGATTTTTTTCTTTATGAAGAAAACAAACGACTCGTACTGTCGTACAGGCGGTGAACCCATGCATGAAAATAGAGCAATTGTTATGTGAGTCTTCGATAATCGAAACTTATAAAGAAATTTATAGTTTCAAAAGAGGCAAAACCATACTCAATATGCATCTTTGTACATAGTAGGATAAGTCTAGTTAGTGTAATTACAAAATGAATAAATTATAAAACAAAATCTACAATTTACCATATTTTAATATTATTCCAAAGTTAACACTACGAATACTAACTGAAAAATGGTAAAAAAAATTTTTTTTTATAAGATTTTGTTTTATAATTTAAGTTACATATAATATGAGTATAATGTTTATAATTTGCTTTTTTTGTAGAAATTAATTTTTGCACTCTGGCACAATTATTTGTGCTACACACTGAAACTAAAAAAAAATGAACCATTTTGAATCATTTTGCAACAAAAAAACCACAACCCTAGTCATCAACAACACATGTATTTGTTTATCTAATTTTGTAATTTTGCACTGTATTATCATAAAAATTTATTAGTCGCACACGGATTGAGTATATGAGTAGTCTAAAGAAAAAAAAATTTTTTTTTAGAATCTGGATTACATGGGTAATTAATTAAGTTTTAATAATTAAGAGTTTTTACCATATTGTTCATTATAAGTTTTGCTTGTGCAAACTTTTTGAACATTTGGCACAACAACACGACAGCAACCCATTGAATCAACTTTAATGAAAGCTTATTACAAAAATCTACAAACGAAAGTTTGATTTAGATTTGAGTATAACTTTTATGTACATAAAAAACTTAGAATTTAGAAATTTATAATTTTAATTAAAATTTATAAAATTACTATTATTATTATTATTAAATATTATTACTAAAACTCAACACCTCTTGGCAGTTGTTAGAAGATTTATGAAAATGAGGAACTTTTTAAAATTTTTTGATTTATTTAAATTTAAAATTAACAAATTTTGTTAATTAGAACAGAAAGCAATAATAATAATAGTTTCATTCAATATCACATTTTTGTTATTTTTTAAACAATACAAACAGTTCACTCATGATTCTAAAAGAAAACTAACACTCCGATGATACCGATTGACCTCGGACTCCACAACAATGTACATAGTGATATAAATAATAATACAATCAGTTGCAATAATTTATAAGGCCTATGTCTTAAAATATTGCAACGGACTGTATTAATTAATAAATAATTAAGATTTATAATAATTTTAGATTAAATTAAAATAATTTAAGTTATGAGATTCTTGTCAAGAAACTTTCCAAATGATTTTTTATACACACATATGGTACAAAACTTTTCAAGTTGTTTCCATCGTGTACTAAAAAACTTTGGTAAAGAACTCAACAAACTGGTAGGCCCATCTTAAATCCAAAATCTAACAAATAAGAGCCTTTTCTCCAAAAAAAAAATTTTTTTNCTGGTAGGCCCATCTTAAATCCAAAATCTAACAAATAAGAGCCTTTTCTCCAAAAAAAAAAATTTTTTTTTTTGGAAATTGTGCTAATTGGAAGATTTTGGTGTGTATTATATTTACTTATAATTCAATTATTATTGTTAAACTTTTAGTATGAATGAGGAATTAGGTTGACATTTGTCACCACTTAAATTAAGCTCTTTTATTTTGTGAACCAGAGTATTANATTTTTTTATTATTATTGGAAATTGTGCTAATTGGAAGATTTTGGTGTGTATTATATTTACTTATAATTCAATTATTATTGTTAAACTTTTGTATGAATGAGGAATTAGGTTGACATTTGTCACCACTTAAATTAAGCTCTTTTATTTTGTGAACCAGAGTATTAAGAGGGTTAATTATTTTCAAGTCTTCGTCGTGATTGGCTAATGAAAGGTGTACTTTCACTTTTTCGGTATTTTACAAAAGTTATAGTAAAGAGAGCAAAATGGAAGTTGAAAAGTACTTGAGTAAACACTTGAGTTGAGTATTGGGTTCATTATAATTATGATTATAATTATAAATTAGTAATTATAATGAACTCACGGAAATAGTCGATTTATAAAAAAAATTTTTTTTTTGGGTTTAATATAACCAATGTTTACTATATTCGAAATTTTTTACATTCTATTCCATAATCTCCCAAACTAGGCCCAATAAACTCCATTTTTTTTTCTTCTTGGTTTTATATCAAAATTTTCCACTATATCCGGTGTTACTTTAGCCAATTTANCAATTTATAAAAAAAAAATTTTTTTGGGTTTAATATAACCAATGTTTACTATATTCGAAATTTTTTACATTCTATTCCATAATCTCCCAAACTAGGCCCAAAAACTCCATTTTTTTTTCTTCTTGGTTTTATATCAAAATTTTCCACTATATCCGGTGTTACTTTAGCCAATTTACAACACTCTTTTAAAATTAGTTACTCTTGATTACCAAATTTAAAATAATGATAATTAAATTATTTGATTAGAAATTTAAAAAAATTAAAATTTTGCTTTCAAATTTTACTTTTTAAAAATCCTGTGGAATTAATTAAATAAATTTACTAATTTTTAGTCTGCTTTATAAAAAAAAATGAGTCTAAATTTTAATCAATTAGGTTTACACCTTGAAATATGTACCTTTAGAACTCAATGTAATTGGAATTGTTATTAATTATTGTAAGTTCGTAAAATCCATATAAGGCTGAATTGTTAACAATCCCTTTTGTGTTTTTTGTGACAATGTCTTAGAAATTAATTAATTTACATTCTATTTAAATTAATTTACTTTGTCACTATACTTTCTCTATTTTACTTTCAATTTACCTTTATAATGTATTAATTTACTAAAATTTTCATTTTAAAGACTTAATTATTACTTTAAACTCATTGTTGAATCTCATTCAATTTTTGTTCCAACAATTCTAATTTATCTTAGTAAATGCTATTGTTGTTTTTGTTTTTTTTCGTTTTTCTTTTTGTGAATTATTATATCGAATGTGAGGTTGTATAATTAATAAAATTCATTACCCATGTAGTGGATCAACCTGTTTTGTTAATTGCCTTGTGGACAGTGTTTTCAGTTTTTTTTTTTTTTTTGAAATGGTGTTAATTGGGTATAATATGACAATACCTAATCAATTAAGTTTGTTTTTTTTATTAATTGGGACAATTTTGTCTAATCTAAATTTTCAAATTACAGGTAAAAATACAATTTCAAGGTTACTAGCTTTCACTTTATGATTTTCTTTTTTTTATGATGCATTTAGCATCATCGAATCTAGAATTTTCAAATTCTGATTCAGAATATCCATCACCTTACTTCAATGACGATTCAATTAAGACAGAAAAATTGATATTGAAAAGAGACACTTCTGAAGTTAGGTCACATGGTGGTTTTGATGATATCTCAAAATATGACACTGAAAATGAACATGGAGGGGAGGAGGGCAAGTTAAAATTTTATAATATTTACATTGAAAAAGTTATTTTACACATAATTTTCAAAATTTTCAAAAAAAATTTTTTTTTTCAAAATTTATTAGGAGTGAAAAGGTTTATCAGGTATGCAGAATCAAAACCAAAAGTAAACAAATTTTTGGAGTTGAAGCAACCTAATAATAAGGTTAGGTTGTGGATTGATTTACCTGAAGATGACGTACTACCTCCACCTCTTGAGGTTTTAAGGATACCCTTAAACGATGTTAAACCTAAATTATTGGTTCAAAGGACGCAACCTAAGCTATCTAATTACAGTAGTGATTTTGACAGTAATAGTTTTCAACCAATTGAAAACCGCGAACTTATTACTCATGTTTCATACCCATTGAAAATACGTGAATTTGGAGACAACTCGACACTGCCGAAATCTGCAAAAAATTTCCAACGTATTCCCAAAATTTGGGAAATTTTAAAAGTTCCAGAAGTTCATGAACCTTATCCAACAAGTTTATTTCCTGAAGAAGTTGTAGAATTGAAACCCCGAGAGTTTCCATTGGTTAGTGAGTCAATGGATAGTGACAGTGTTCCGAAACGCTTAAGTTCTTCAAAAGTAAATAAATTTTTGGATAATGGAGGATTTAAGTATCCTTTAAAAATTGATGAATCTTGGGAGAAACCACAACAGATTATAAAGAATATGCAAAATTTCAAATCTGGGTTATTGGCGGCAGAAAATAATCCTTTTACGACAGATTTTTTGGTCATTAATAAAGAAGTATATAAAGTCGCAGGAAATAGTATGTCAAAGGTCAATCCTTACAACTATGATACATTTATAGAGCAAGAACCAAAAGTAAAAAATTACAATGTTTACACTGGGTCAACAAATCAAAAAATCAAAAATGATGCTGACTCGGTTCACGAAAGTTCGATAACTTCCAAAATTTTCAAAAATTTTGATAATTTTGAGTCTGGACGTATACAACCATTATTGGCTCGACCATTTTCAATAGGTGGTTCTAGCACTACTGCCGGTGCCGAACAATATAAAAATCTTGATTATGAGTCAAGAAATATGAAAAATACTAATCATTTTCAACAATCAGAAGAAATTAAAACAGATTTACCTACAAAATTTCAAAATTTTGGTTTTACAAATTTTAAAATAGAAGATACTGGGAAATCATCACCAGTTGCATTTTCTTTTACGAGAAATTCGGAGGATGCATTCCCAAGCGATGCGTCGTTGATGGAAGCGTATATGAATTCTATTCGATCGAAATATACATCAAATAAGGCCACCAGCAGTAGTTTGACTCCAAAATTTTATCAACCAAACCCGAAAGATTTAGATTTAATGGATTATGTGCAGCCGGCAACAACGCCATCGGCATCGTTGAGCTCTAGGAAAAGGAAATTCAAAAGAAATGACCTCGGGTTGGATCTAAGTGACCCAGGAGAGGTCAAAAGAGGACAGGTTGGAGTATTCAAAGGTAAAGAAACTACAGTCAACACTTAAGGCAAATATTATGTTCAATTTTTGAATGAAATTGATCTTTCAGAAAATTTAGGAGAAAAGGAACCACGAAAAAGAATATGTGGTTTAAACACTTTAAATGGGAGGCAGAGTTGCAGATTTAGTTGTAACGAACATGGGGAGTCGATACCATGTATCGGTGTATACTGCTTCTGCGTCAAGGATAATCAACCAATAAAAATAAGCTCAGGATTATGTGGACCCAATACACAATTTGGTTGGATGACATGTCGAAGCATTTGTAATAGACCTAGTGATATCATAACTTGTACAGAGATTAATTGTTTCTGTAACAATGACCAACCTGTAGATAAAGGTACCTAATTTAATTTTTGTACTAAAGAATTATAAACGTTTTTACATAAAGTCAATGATTTTTTATTATAGGTGATCCTAGAATTGATGGGATTGGTCGAATAATATTTAACAAGCTTGGTCAATACTTTTACTGCGGATCTGCAAACGGGAAAAATAATTGTAGAAAAATTTGCAAAAATTGGGGTCATGTGACATGCGGTGAAGTTGCGTGCTATTGTGATCGCGGTAGAAACTAATAAGTTCGATAATTTGATTACAAATTGAATAAATCTCGTTCAATATAAAAATATTAAAAACTGTTTTTTAGGATAAGCTCAGTTTTTTAAACTTTGAATTTTTCGTGCGTCAAATTTTTCAGTTCACCAATTTTCGTAGGATTAACACTGGAAACTCCGGAGTTGTCTAAAGTTTTAGATAACATTAGGAATTAAAACTTTCTGAAACAAAGTTGAGACTTATATTTTGTAATTTTCCATACTCCTCATAAAATGCTTGAAGTATCTCTAGAATCTGCCACTTGAATGTGTCGAAATCATATTTTCTCACAATTGCCCAATTTCCAAATTTTTTAAGTAACCTAAACTTATAGTCAAGGACGACCAAATGCATAATTTGCATAAAATCGCATAATCGTAATTAACCCTGAAAGTTCTATTTTTAATAAAAGGAGGAAAACGAAATCAAGTTGAAACTTGATCTTATTTGAAAACTTTTTGCCTCTCATCATGTTCGTCACATCTTCGTCACATAACTTCATCCGAAATCTTATTGTTTGTTTGTCGACAATATTGATGGTTGTTTAGGTAAACAACTCCAGTGCTCATGGGAAATATCTCCCCTAAGAAAGTTATTTTGAACCTTATTAAGGATACTTCTACCGTTGCTACAGTTTATTTGAATTCAATTTGACCACTCTAGTCACCACCACTATCCGTGGTAAGTCACAACTCAAAATGCCTAAGGAACTCTGGTTTACTATTATGTACGTTACTCTTGTGAAAATTCTAGTATGGTAGCACCGTCCAATTCCAATTTTCAATGCCGATTCCGAAAATTAGAATTGGAATCTCCAATTCCGAAGTTTGGTATAAGCATAAAAGTGTCGAGAACTCGTTCGAAAGTAGCAAAAATCAGTTTGAACTTTGCCGAACAACGGAAGTTTACAATATCTTGAACATATTGAGCTTATGTGTTAGCTGCATAACACTATTCATTTATGGTTACGAGATTCGTATTACCATGCTAGGATTTTCCAATGCACATTTCAAAATTATTTCGTTTCTACCTCATATTATTGTTTGTTATGTCAATCTCCAATGTGTTTGGTGGTTGTGGTTATTAAAATTTGAAACCCAACTTTCCTATACAATGAATTCTGGTAATCATACTCCACCATATGATTGAAAGTAAGAAAATATCTTTTTATTTAAAAATTGAACAACCTTGTTCAAGTTAATTGCAAGCACTTCGTGTACAGGTCTTTATAATTATCCAGTTCGTCTGTTCATAAACTAATACGGTGCCATATTTTTTTAGTTTTCCGAAATTTTTATTTTTTAAATTTTTATTAAAGTTTAAAAATAGGATTTTTCAAAAAAATCATTTTGATCGAGCAAGTAATTCGAAGAATCTCAGAGTAACGTAATGAAAAAGTATATTTTTTTGAAAAAAAAAATTTTTTTAAATATTTTTATATTTGCTCTAAATATGGTTTGATGCGTTCAGTGATGCTCCCAAGAGTAGTAGAAGTCGAACAATACCCAACACGATCAGAATGCTTTTTTCTTAAATCCCGTTTTTCAAAATTTAATAAAAAGACAAAAAATTAAAACTAAATATATATAATTTATGTAGCACCTGGGGAATGCGATTAGGTATGCTCATACAAAATTAAATCGAAATCGGTCAACAAATGAAAAANCGAACAATACCCAACACGATCAGAATGCTTTTTTCTTAAATCCCGTTTTTCAAAATTTAATAAAAAGACAAAAATTAAAACTAAATATATACAGTGGGAATAGCCGGGGAGTGGACAATGACACCCAAGTTCACACAACCCACCCAGAGACCATAGACGGGCACAACTATTTTGCGCGTAAGGTTAGGAACTGAATGATTTAATTTGAAAAATAATGGATAGAATATTAAAATCATGAAGGACACCCAAATATGCAATCGCAATATGACTGATTATTACTCAAGTATTAATCAGGGTGCGTATATTTGGATCTGACTAACTACGACTTTGTAAAAGAAATTTTTGGACTATTTGTTACAAGCCTGAAATTCTGCCGGTTGACTTCTCCATTTAAATGAACTGAGCATTCGTCACTAAAAATAATGCAGCGCGTCCATTCCGGGTTTTTATGGCACATGTCACGTGCCCATTAGCATAAATCTGATCACCGACCCGCACCGTCGTCTTTCAACATGTGCAGTATTTGCATTTTGTAGAGGTGAAAATTGTTCTGCTTTAGAATTTTCACTACTGACATTTGGCTAATTCCGGAATCCAGACCGAGCTTCCTAGTTGTCGTGTGTGGATCGAGTAAAGCAGCAGCTATGACAGCTGATGCCATTTCTTCTCCAGTTGCAGGTTTCTGGAAATTTTTTGGTTTCAAGTCCAACAGTGTGAACGACGATTCAAACTTGTCAATAATATTTTTTATGGTACCCTTACTTCGAATTTGATGGTTAATTGTAGATGGATGGGCATTATACCTTTCCATCACTTGTTGGTAAGTATCCTCAGGGTAGCGGTAACTAATTTTTATAACTATTAGTCGCAGGTGTGGTGGTAGACTCATTCCAGTAATGAGAAAAAAAAATTAAGCGTAAAACTATTATTCGTTAGCAAAAGCAATGAATTAGCTTTTAATAAAGAAAGTTTTTGTTTGGAGTTTAAAACTGTGGAAAAGCATTTGGGCATCTGCCCCCCCTCTTCCCTCACCTACTTTTAACGCTCTAAAACAAGAGTATAGGTCAATCTACTATTGTAAAACCGGAACCTCATTAATTAATGATACTAGTGAAAAATGTTGTTCCCATATATGCAGTTCAGTTCGGATGGGGTGTGTGAACTTGGGTGTCATTGTCCACTCCCCAGCTATTCCCACTGTATAATATATGTAGCACCTGGGGAATGCGATTAGGTATGCTCATACAAAATTAAATCGAAATCGGTCAACAAATGAAAAAGTTGTGTGTTTTTGAAACCAATTTTTTCAACTTCAGACCCCAGCCCCCCTGCCACCCATCATCCTAGAATTTTTTAAATACTACTACTTATACTATATACTTATACTTATACTTGTACTTATACTTATACTTTATACTTTATACTTTTCTTATTCNGAGGCACCTCTAAACGTTAACCAATTCAAAACAAATTTTTTTCAGGACAATCTCTCACTAAATGCAACACTTTTGGGGGGTAGGACTTTAACTTTTCAAAAAATGGTTTTATAAGTGCCATCCTAAAAGGGATGTGTAGTACACATCCCTTTTAGGTAATGGGGGGTGTCAAAATTTGAAGTCCAGATTTCAAAAACTAGTTTCACTTCACCGAACGCATACTTTTTATTGAAGAGTTGAATCTGTTCTGCGTCGAGACGCAGCGATTTTCGCATACGTCTTGGACGAGTGTCCAAGACGCAGCTTCAATTCGCATGGTGGTTTTCATGCAAATTGCATTATCAGTGTGATGATAGATGCGAAATTTGCACGGACGCATGCGATAGTGGGTACATAAAAACCAGGCTTAACTGTAATTTTAGTAACCAAATAGTGCAGACAGACGAGGCATATTACAAAAACTCAAGAAACAGTAAATTAAAATAATTTTTGCGGTTTTGTCCAGTGAGGTAAGTAAATGGTAAGCTATTTAAATTAGTTTGATTGAAACAATTTGGCATTTTGAAGTTAGAATGATAGAAAAAATATGTTTAAAGAGCTGATTCAATTTACATAAGAAGTAAATTCTGCATGTGTTGTCTTTCTGTAGTGCTTCTGCTCTTTCTGCAAATTAAGTCGTTATCATATTTGCTCAGGTTTTTGATTGTAAAAATANTTTCTGTAGTGCTTCTGCTCTTTCTGCAAATTAAGTCGTTATCATATTTGCTCAGGTTTTTGATTGTAAAAATAAAATATTAAATTTTGATGGAAATGTTACTACCCATTTCCTTGTTCTTTTAGAAACTTATGGTAATCACTGGACACTTGGTGAAAAAGCTAAAGATATTGCTTCTAACATATTGACCAGTATTGAGCTGATTATGNGTAATCACTGGACACTTGGTGAAAAAGCTAAAGATATTGCTTCTAACATATTGACCAGTATTGAGCTGATTATGTACGTGGAAGTATCCATATTTTGTTTTTTGCTTCCACCGTTTTACTTGGCTGGTTATCAAGAAACCGNTTAGCGCATTCGACGTATCACGTATCCGCATCACGTATCCGTATCAAAAATTTGAGATACGTTTACGGATACGTTCACGTATCCAAATCAAGTTTGCGCCGTGCCAATTCTAAGAAATACGGAACTTAGTCGAATCCCGTAATTTATTAATTATTATTTTGTTGATTCTTGGTGTGCCTGGTGACCTATCTCCACACAGGACTAGGGACAAGGGGTCATCAAGGGACCTCATTCCCGACAATTTTTTATTTACTTCGTATCCTAAGACCCCCACTCCATCAAGATAGTTGAACGCATCTCCCACACGTAACGTAAGCCATTCCTACGTCCCGTATCCCTTTTTTCTCACGTATCGGTTCTGAGATAAGTAGAGTGGGAGGAGTCGAACGTATTGAGATACGGATACGTGATACGTTTAGAGAATACGTGTCACTGCGCTAACTCTATATTATGTACGTGGAAGTATCCATATTTTGTTTTTTGCTTCCACCGTTTTACTTGGCTGGTTATCAAGAAACCGTCAAAAAGATTTGTCAACAGTTATTATTGAAAAGTGATTCCCAAATTTTTGAATTTGACATCAAGGATAAACTTGAGGTATCGAATCTTGTCATGCTCCGATTATTGGGGGAATGGACCAATTATTTATGATTATGAGATTTTTTTCAATAATTTTACTCATGACGACCGGGATCAAGTCTTGGAAACGGCTAATTGACAAAAAGCTCTGGTAAGATTTGGTTTGGAGACATATAATGTATGCAAATTCTATGGTTTTTGGTAATTTCAATTCTGTCGATTATAATTCGGCAAACATGAAGTGTATATTATTAAATCAAAGTAAAACTTAGATCGACATAAGTAAACAAAATATTCACAAACGTATTGACTTTAGTAGCATATAAAATAAACCTAGGATAAGACGAAGACCAAGGGACCGAAATATTTGGTTTGTGGTAGCCGCGGTTCGGCTTAACCGAGGTAAAACACACATAATATATCTACCTGGACCGCAAAAATGGCGTTCATGGTGACCGAAGTTCGGATTACCCGGGTTCTGCTTAAGCGAGGTTTCTTATAAATCCTGTATTCAGTGTCTTTTACCTCGGTTAAGCCAAACCTCGGCTACCACATAGCAAATATTTCTGTCCCTTCGGAAGCAAATATCCGAGGTTCACTGAAGCATCGCGCTAAAATGGAAAGATGGGGCAACAAGTGTGAGCTAATATGATTTCGTGTTTGTACATCAATCAATTTCCTTTCCTGTTCTACACTAATTTTTAATGTTAATCAACTCATTGAATTTTTATAGGAGAGTGTCAGCTACGGCAGAAACCATCGAATTACGCCAAGCACGACCTTGGAATCGACTGTCTAACATTCATAACAGTACAAAATTGTATAAGAAAATATACATGCAGTGTACTATTACCCAAAATATATTATACACAATGATATCTGTGATAGAAGGATGCGGGTTTATTATTGCTACCTTATTGGTTTACTTTACCTCGACACATTCTGGAAACCTTGTTGAGCGAGTTTTTACAGGCCTTGAACTAATTGTGCTGCTTTTATGGTATTTTATGATGATAAAAAACATCGGCTATTTGCGTTATATCGCCTTGAACCTAGTCGAAGTATGGAAGAGGCAGAACAGCAATAAGCTCAATGCCATTGGTAAGGAAAACTGGGAATATATGAAGCGAATTCTCGTCACATTTCGACCAATCGGGTTGCGGGTTGATAACATCTACACCTATGATTTGAAAAGAGGACTAACTACTGTAGACAATATTATAGATAAAAACTATTGTACTTATTACTGTTTTTCGTAAATGATTCATTACTACCTCTAATTCTAACAAGTAACAACCAACAAGTTGATAAACGATATATTGTAATTATGCTTTAGAAGCTCAAAATAAAATTTTGACCTTCAGTGGTGGACTCATGTTTAACTTATTCTTGACCTCATCAAATGAGAAAAAATATGATTGGATTTAAAATATGGAATTTTGAAATTTGTCAAATTAGGATATTCGAGAATATGAGAATAATTATCAAAATTCCACGTTACAGACAAAGCTTGAAGAGTTTGAATGGAAAAAATTACGAATGGATGTCAAACTAATTTTAGGAAAATTTGTCGATATAGGAAATAACCGAAACCGATCATTACCAAAATTCCAGGCTACAAACTAAAGTTCACCAATTTGGATGAGAAAGTTTATTAGTTTCTACACTGTTTGTAAACTATAAATATTTAGTTTTTCCGTTTCGTATGTTTTATTAAGTTATCAAGTCAAATTTTGCAAAAAAATGGGGAACGGATAGGCTAAGAATGTGACATTATTTCGCACGACTCCAACATACATAAATTACAAAATACAAAAAGACAAATTCGTACTTCGTGAGCATAGTGAAATTATCCATATTGAGTTATAATCTAATTTTAAATTTATGATTTGCGGTCACCTAGGCAATAAAAGTTAAAAACAAAAAGTTATCTTTCATCAATCATTCAAAGACAAAAACCATAATATTCCGAAAATTAAAAATAATTTAGAATGTAGTCTAGTGGAACTATACAGTATGTTCCATATTAAATTTTACTGTGCTTTCTTCGCCTTTCCCCAAAAATGACCAAGGTGAAAAGTGGAAAGAATTTAGCCAATATGCAACAAATTGACAACAACTGAGAAGTTAAGGGAGCGGGTTGGACAACCGGTATTTATTTTATTTAATCACTAGGTCAACCATTGATTGATCGATCCATATAGTGATAAGTAAATTAATAAGGATTTGGATTAACCTCAAAACATAATACTATCTTGAAAATAACTCACCGAAGGTTCGTTTTCATAAATTTCTGATACTAAATATAATTTATTTTGGACTCCGAAGATGTAATTATGAGATTAATGTAAATTTTTCTTCAGAATTCACCAATGCAGATTTTGTGGACGTGATGGGCCATCCACTGTCCTTGGGTAAGAAAAAAGTTTGTAACCTGAATTGAAATGCACACAACTTAGCACTAATTTTTTAAACGCTTGTATTCTTATGTAAACAGATTCTTACCAAAGGGCAGTGATGCATAAATTGCAGTGTTGAGTTCTGAATATAGGGAATTTCATGAATAAATCTTCAGAGTCCAGAACAAATAAAATTTATTACCAGAAATTTATGTAAAACGAACCTTCTGTGAGTTATTTTCAAAATCTTATTAAGTTTTGAAGTTAATCCAAATCCTGGTCAATTTAGTTATCACCATGGATCAATCGATCAATGGTTGACATAGTGATTAAATCAAATAAATACTGATTGCCCAACCCGCTCCCTTAACTGCACAGTTGTTGTCAATTTGTTGCATGTTGGCTAAGTTCTATAATTTTTTGATTCTACGCGCGCGTTAAGTTACCTTGGCCTTTTTGGGGGAAAGGCGAAGAAAGTACAGTAAAGTTTAATGTTGAGCATACTGTATACAAGCGCTTATTATTGCTTACTTAAGCTTTCATAAAAGCTTATAATAGTTTAGTTCCTCCTTTTTTATCACTCATAGACTTCTTGAGTATTATTAAGAAATTATAATCGTTGTGCCCGTCTGCAGAACTTGATTATTTTGTTTCTATTTATTAGATAAATCTCTAAAACTAGAATGTTACAATTTCTTACATTGGCCCAATTCCCGCAATTGTATAGAACGCTTCATAGTACTGTAAGACTATCAGACTATGAGATTAGTATAAATATGAAACGTGACTCATTTTGGAGGTGTCTGATTGGTTGAAAAAATTATGGGCTCCCGCTAGTTCTAATCTACTCAGAGCTCTGAGTAGATTACAGGCGCCCCCTTGAGGCGTCTGCAGTCTGGTTCCCATGCCTAGCAAAATCTAGCATTTGGCAAAAAAACTGTCTCCCCAGCCCTCGTCCCATCAACATCTCTTCCAAGACAGTCAATTCGGATTCCATTTTTTCCCAATTTAAGTCCCGTGATAATTTGACCTCTGACCTAACCCTGCCCCTTTGATAATTCCCCGAACCATTTCCCATACCCAATCCCCACCTTATCCCCAATTCCCTCTAACAGGGGAGTTGTGGGGATGGGAACAAATTTTCTCAACTCTGTAGTGACTTTATGAACACAGGCTAGTTGTCCCCTTGATAATCTTCCTTACACATTTCGGTTAGGAATAGCAAAGCAGTTAATTCTATCACAACTTTTCTGTCATTTTCGTTACCGTAAATTTTCTTTAATCTCAAAGTACTATGAGGCTTGATACTATCAGGCGCTTTATACAATTACGGGAATTGGTCCATTATATTCAATGGTTTAGAATGTATTAAACTTTCGGCTGAGTTATACTTTTCCGGCACATATTCCTCTAAACACTAGTTAGTTAGTTAGTGTTAGTGTTATAGAGGAATCTGTGACGGAAAAGTATAACTCAGCCTTAACTTACACATAACTTGTTAGTTTACTCGTTTACTTAGTCTTCCTAAAAGCATAATATTTTTATTCCTCCATTTATATTACCCACAGACTTCTTGAACAGTAATGAAATACCAAGTGACTACTACCTGTACGTCTGTAAAATTTATTAGCTTCGGTTATACTAACATTTATACTTATTTCGGTTATATCTAGAACCTAAGAACGGAAATGCTAAACTATTTTCACAGTAAAATGCTAGCGTATAAACAGCTAATTTTCAACAATAAGTTTAAAAAAATTATTAACAAAATATTTTTTTTAGAAAACACGATCAACAGCCTTGTTCAAATATTAATTTATATAGAAATAAGCTACTAATGCAAATTCGGTTAGTCATTTCGTTCACTAGGAGTCTAATATTGTTAGCTCTGGAACAATACTTATTGGAAATGGGTCAAAGTTTCTTGTCTTTAACTTTGCTTCCCATTTCTTAATGTCAGTCTTCTTCTTTGGCTTTAGGAAGCGATATTTCTTCATGTTTGCCTGCTTTATTAGGGTAGCACTACTCTCATCCACTTAGGGAGTGCACTCACGATGATGATGTAAGGAGCTGTAGCAGTTCCAGCAACCACTCATTTCAAAGCACAAGTTTCATCAAATTAGTGTTGAGTTTAAAAAGTCCGATACCTTACCAAAAAATATTGTAATCAATGGATGTAGATAGTACTGGGCGATAAATGCTCCAAGGTGGCCGCCAAATCTAAATATGGACAAAAAGAGCCCTAACCCGGGGGTACGAACCTAACTATTTCCACCGACCACCGACCTAAGTTTGCGATGTTGTCATGTCTCACACCCTTTCAAGTTCAAACATGTTCAAACCTGTTTAAACCTTGCATAACCTGTGAACCTAAGTATTCTCATTGCCCACAGTCCACGGACCTAACAATCTAACAACCTATGAATCTAAGAATTTACATTCTTCACCACGGACCTAAGAACCTAAGTAACTCACCAATCTCACACGCTTTCAAGTTCAAACATGTTTAAACCTGTCGTAACCTATGAGCCTAACAATTCACATTCTTTACCACGGACTTATGAACCTAATAACTCACCAGCCATTGACCTAAGTCTGCTATGCTGCCACATCTCACAAACTCATCCAAACATGTTTANCTATGCTGCCACATCTCACAAACTCATCCAAACATGTTTAAATCTGTCGTAACCTATGAACCTAACAATTCACGTTCTCCACCACGGACTTATGAATCTAAGTAACTCACCCACCACATACCTAAATCTGCGATGTTGTCACATCCCACAAACTTGTCCAAACATATTTAAACCTGTCATAACCTATGAACCTAAGAATTCACATTCTCCACCATGGACATGTGAACCAAAGTAACTCACCAACCATTGACGTAGGTCTGCGATGGTGCCACATCCCACAAACTTATCCAAACATGTTTAAACCTGTCGTAACCTATGAACGCAAGTATTTTAATTGTCCACAGTCTACATACCTAAGGACCTAAGTAACTCTCCAACTATCGACTCAGGTAAGCAATGTTGCCACATTTCACTATGAACACAATCTTTTTCCACCGATTACCGTCAGCTTTGCATTGTTGTAATATCGTATTGAACTAGTAACAAAAGTCTTTTACCCATTAACTTAAAAATATCCAAACTATACCTGTTTATACTTGTTTTATTCTATGGTCACAAGATTTCCAATGTCTGTTGACTTCGGTATGGGGTGCCCGTCTGACCTCCCCCCGCCCGTCCTGGGGGTCCCGTCCGCCCNACCCGCCCGACACCTTTATTCAGCAACCTAGCAACATAGTATTCTAAGGTTTAAACTTGTCTATATAGACCCATATACTTACTATAGAACCGATGCAAAATAGAAAGGGTCTAAATTAATAATACCACTTCTTCCAAGAATTACTTCTTCCTTTTGTTAAGGTTCTGGTCTAAATCGACCAACTTACTTGAATTTAGTTGGACGAAATTCCCAGAATCCAATAACCACTAACTTACTATCAATTTGATTTAAAAGAAAACAATACTATCTAATTCAATTTAAAATTAAATTTTAAATCAAACTTTGGAAATTTAGTTTTCCCACAAATATTCTAAACTCAAAAAAAAAACCTGAATAGTTAGGGCTTCGCTTGCCTCTCGACTGTCAGTATTAACTTTATGTTTAAAAACAAAACTCTATTCAATAAATCCAACAATGGGAACAATAATGAAAATAATCTCTTATTTATTAATAAAAATTATAAACAATAATTACACTTTAAGTTAATAAATTCTCTCTCAACAATGAGTTCCCAACTCTCATGGTTGAGGATTCTGATTCCCTACTAAAGGTAAGACCAAGCTACTCAAGCTTAGTCCAAATCAGAATGAGTTTCTGGACTCCAGGCTCTGGGCTTTTATACCCTTCGAGCCTTAGCGTGCCGTGTGCACAAAAACTATTATTATACTATTATAATAATAAAACAAAGGAAAAGATAATAATAAACTAATCCTAAGCTTACTAATTTTCATAATTAGTAACAAAAACAAAGAAAATAAAATAAACACAAAGGAAGTCAACATTTACATAAATTACCTAATAATAATTTATAAAAATAATAATGACACAGTTGACGTCGCATATAAATACACTAGAACTGTAACACTTTTAACAATGGGACGAAGCCCTTCTCCGCACAATTATAAACTTCAAAGTGATGGATAAAAGTAACATGGTGTGGAATATTTTCATTATTTCAATTTTTGAGACTGTCTGTATCTTTGTGATTAGTCTGGATTAGCCATTCCATGATATTCAAAGATGCCGATAAGGTTTCCGAACAGAGTAAGTCAAATGTCAATAGCTCACTCCCTTCCATGTAAAGTAGGTAAAGTATGCGTAGTAGATCCACACTACAAGACGCAGGGAAAGGTTAGGGTACACCTGCACGTAAAGAGAGCGGGGCCTGGTTCGATGCAGCAGAAATACCAAAAAGCAAGTATGCGGGATTTTCAGATAAAGTCCCTACCCTCTAGATTGTGCGAAAGCCAATAAAATAAACTTCCAAAAAAAAATTTTTTTTTGGGTAATCCCTGAATGGATGTAAGAAGAATATGCACGAGAATTGAAACAACTTTTGATGATGCCTCATCCCTATACTTTTTACTGGTCGTGAGTGTAAACTAAGATTAGGAGACTGTGATTATGTAAAATGCTAAAAATATTGAGCTAAGAACTTAAAAACTGGTACATATAATGCGCCAAGATAAAGAAACAAGTTAGGAGTCATAATTTTTCAAAAATTGAAGTCTAGTCTTGAAAAATTCATTAAAGAATTTCAATAGACAACGCTCCAAAAACTTCTCCCAAAAAATTCCCATGCCAAACACAAAAATTAACAGATCCTATAAAGTGCAGCTATCAAACAAACGGTCTCTATGGGGCCTGCTCCTGGTGTTTGGCATGGGAGATTTTTGAGATAAAATTTGGCAGGTATGTGGAATTGACTTACCCATCGTCAGAGGAATTCCACATATGATAATAGAAATTGATTTTTATTTCCAACAACTCTTCCAAAAATCACACATGCCAAACACCTGGAGTAACCTACCCTATAAACGCGAAACGATAACAACCTAAAATGACCCTGGAAGAGCGAAAGATTTTATTTAAAAACGGAGTATAACCTAACCTGTTACAGATGTTTTCACCCAGTAACCTACGTCATCACCAAGCGAAGCTACAACAATGTAAATTGACCTTTTGGGTTTGACTATACAATAATGACTAGACAATAATGGTACAAGTAGTTCTATAGCCACTTTTCCATTGTTAGGGATACAACTCTGTAGGTTCATTTTAGTGTGTGACTACGGTGTAACCACCACAGGTTATTATTAGATACCTGCCTAAGGTAATGATGCAGTAGTCGACGGGTATAAGATGTCCGTTTTAGCGGAGAAAATTTTGGGTCTTATAACCAATACGGTCTTATAACGAATTATTTTCCTATGCTAAATGCAATACGCTGGTTCAAAACCACATTTTGGAAATTATGTTTTATAACCAATATGGTCTTCTAACTGAAGGCCTTATATCCGTCGACTGTACTTGATATTTCTTCATGTTTAGGTCTACGGATGCTTCTACCGTTGCAGCACTTTATTTGAATCGACTGCTCGACTATTCCTAAGTCACCACCACCATTTGCAGTAGACATCTCAATCCAAAATGTCTAAGGAACTCTGGTTTAATATTATATTCGTTACTCTTGGGAAAATCCTAAAAGTGTCAAATACTCTAGGTGTGACACGACTATCGTACAAAAGTAGTAAAAATCAGTTTGAATTGTGCCAAAATACGAAAGTTTACAGTATGTTAAACATATTGAGCTTATTCGTTAGCTGCATAACACCATTCATTTATGGCTACGAGATTTGTATTACCATGCTAGTGGATTTTCCAACGCACATTTCAAAATTATTTCGTTTCTATCTCATGATGTTGTTTGTCATGTCAATCTTCAATGTTTATGCTTGGTTTTGTTTCTTAAAATTTGAAACACAAATTTACTACACAATAAATTCTCTCAAAATACTCCACCAAAGGATTGAAAGTAAGACAAAATTTTCTTGTTTAGGGTGATCAACAGCCATGTTAAAATATTACTTGACAGTATCGTAAGCTGTAGATGATTATACATAGTGTCTGACGCCCGTTGTAGACGTAACTATATCCTAACTCTCCCGTCACTCTTCACGTTAACATAACGTCAACCGTCACGCTTAGCGCATTTAGAGGTTGTTTGATCACAACGCAGAGTTATTTTAACGCTAACCTAATTGTTAAAGTTTTCTTGAGAGGAGCTCTAAATTATTCGTGCGCTGTTGTAAACTTGGTTGGCTATCAACTTTAAGTTAGATAAAGTGACGGAGGAAGAGGCGTTACGGCAACTGTAAATTTAAAGTGACATATCACTCGACTCATCACCCGAGCAACCGTAGAGTTACAGTGACGTTAGGTATAAATTGAAATTCTAAACATCTTCAGAAGAATAATTCGGAGGAAGGACACGTTAGAGTTAGGTGTACACAGTGCCTGAAAAGTTATGGAACATGGAGAAAGCATTGCTTGAAAACACATGAGAAAAAAACGCGTCATATTGTTCCCTCAAATCACTCCTTTTTGCCCTATGCTCCATTAACTTTTCACGCCCGTTGTAATTCTATGTTGCCTGTTCCATCTGGTTCGTTTGTTCAAAAATGTTATATTTTCTAATGGGAATTCTAAGTAACACAAATCATGCACCTACTAATAAAAAAAGTGCTTATTACCATAGTCTTTTTGAATTCGTTACACATATTAGAGTATATTCAGAGGTGACCAAAACAACAATATATTTTAATATTTATATTGTTACAGTTCTAGGGTATTTGTATGCGACGTCAACTGTATGATTATTATTTTTATAAATTATTATTATATAATTTATGTAAATGTTGACTTGCTTTTGTTTCTAGTTTATTTTCTTTGTTTTGTTACTAATTATGAAAATTAGTAAGCTTAGGTTTAGTAAGCTTTAGTTTATTTTCCATAATTTCCTTTGTTTTATTATTATAATAGTAATAATAATTTCTGTGCACGAGGCACGCTAAGGCTTCAAGGGTATAAAAACCCAGGGCCAGGAGTCCAGAGACTCATTCTGATTTGGACTAAGCTTGAGTAGCTTAGTCTTACCTTTAGTAGGGAATCAGAATTCTCAACAATGGGAGTTGGGAACTCATTGTTGAGCAAGAATTCATTAACTTAAAGTAATTATTATTTGTTATTAAATAAAAGTTTATTTTCATTATCGCATAGTTGTTCCCATTGTTGTATTTATTGAATAGGGTTTGGTTTATTTTAAAAGAAGGTTAATTGTTGAATACTGACAGTCGAGAGGCAAGCGAAGCCCTGACCGCTAAACTTTTAAAATCAGAGTTTTGGTGGGAAAAGCCACAAAATTCAAATAAACTAGTAATTCAAGTTTTATTTTTATTTTAAAGTTATATTTTCAATTAGTTAATTATTGATTTGTTTAGTGTTATGGATTTGGGAAATTCGTCCATCTCAATCAAAAGTGAGTGGTCGATATAGACCAAATCATTACAATATTTTATTTCGATAAAAAAACTTGGCGAAAATAATAATGGATCATTTTGCAAATAAGGGCAGAATTTTGATTTGATTTGATTTGAAATAATTTATTATCCTGTCATAAGCATCATTTTTAGTACAAAATGGTAATATACTAAGACATGCCCACTTTGTGAGCCTAATTAATTTTATAAAATTAATAAAATAACTTAATTACTAGCAGTTAAAGTGTTGCTAAAACACTATTTTTGTCAAGTTGAGTTATTTATAATAAAATAATAATAATAATAATTATTATTATTATTATTTTTTCTTTTCTCTCAACTATTCTTGATTTTTGATTATATTTACGCCACCGTACACAAAAGTATCAATTTCCATGCTCTATTAAGAACATACTGGTATTTGTTACCTTTGTTTAGGGTTTGACTAATCTGTGTATATCAATTTTCTTGTCAATCTTACCCAATCACGGGCACAAGCTTTAAATTCTGCAAATTTCTGTCGACGAATGACTTTTTATATAGTTCTGTATTTTTAGTATGAACAATTAAAGTACATTTATTTTTTGTTTCTCTTTGATAATCTTTGAATTTAAAATCATTGCTTAATGCTTCAACTTCGTTTTGAGAGCTGATTGTTTTAATTGTTTTGATAGTATCAATGAGGGTAGTGAGTTTCAATCTCCTTTCTAGGCTCATAATATTACAAATATCATAAAGTTTAAAATAATTACTTTCTTGAAAATTTGATTGAAGAGATCTGTTAACTCTATTTGAGTTGATTATTAGCCTTGAGTAAAAATGTTTTTTGTTTGTAAATGGAAAGAAAAATTAAAGAAGACATCAATTTACTTTGTTTTGTAGTTCTTTGATTTTTAAAGGAGAGTCAGCCCAAACTGTATAACAAAAGTTAATATGCGAAAGGATATACCCATTAACTAATATTTTAAACATATGTATAGTAAGGGATCTTTTTATAAGATTAACACTTCCCCAACCTGTAGAGACTTTTGCTTCTACTGTTTCTTTATGCTTTACAAAGGAAAGCGTTTCATCTAGTGTAACACCAAGATGTTTAAATGTTTCAACTTTTTTAGCACGATTTGGTTAAATTGTATAAAATCTACATTTTCATGTGTTTTATCCATACTTTTTTTGAAAATCATAAATTCAGTTTTATCATACTGCATTAATAATCCTGTTAGTGTACACCATGAGTCAAGTTTTTCTAACGCCAACTGGATGTTTAAAATTGCTACTGAGAAATCTTCATTGAATGAGTAAATAGCCAGGTCGTCTGCGTAAAGAATAAATTCTACATCAAGATTTTCAAATACTTTGGATAGATCGTTAATGTACATTGTAAAGTAGTGGTCCAAGAATAGATCTTTGGAGTACTCCTGCATTAATTGTTTAATCTTTGGATAAAGTATCATTAACTTTGATTTTTATCCTTCTGCTTTGAAGATAATTTTCAATCAATCAATCAATCAATCAAGTTTATTTGACGTTGGTCATCGCCCTATCAATGAAATTACGCGCGTAAGTAATTTAAATAAAATAAAATTATGAGTGTTAAAATTACTGAAAAAGTATTAAAATATTTGAAATTAAAAGTAATAAATTAAATGTGAAGTTTGTATCAGCAGCAGCTTCTGTGACGTCCTTGATACGTTGAACTGGATCCATTGGCATTCCTTGAAAGTAATTCAGTCGAATGTGAGATGTGCCGGTGCATTCCCAAATAGCATGAAAAAAAAGAAAGTTGTTCTCCACAGTATTTGCATTGCTTCTCCTCAAAATGTCCCATGTTAAACCATTTTCCTTTATTGTAGACAGAGTTGGAGTTTAGCCGAATTTGTAGGATGCATGTCGCCATCGAAGAGGAAATTTTGTTCAATAGAAATGGTTCGACGATTTCAGAGGATTTTATTTGATGATAGTATGGAATAGTGGAGGATTGCTTTGCGAGTTTGAAGTCAAGTTTTCTCAAGTGGTCTTCGAAGCCACCGAGTAAAAATTTCTGGACAAATTTTACCTCTTTCGCTAAGCCCCTTTCATATAAACCTTGCATATCTATAGATTTCAGCCTACTTTCCAACTGCAAACACCAACTGTATTTTTCGATAGGATGTTTATAAGAGATTTTTCTATTAGATAATTTTCAATTATTTTAGGTAAAAAATTTGAGTCAAGTTGAAATTTTGTGACTAAAGTGTGTATTAAGAGCTTGTGGTTTACAGTGTCAAATGCTCTTTTGAAATCGACAAAAACAACAGGTACCCTACTCTTTGGTAGATCTAGTTTCTTGTAGATAAATGTGGTCAGAACTTTTAATGCTGTGTCACAACATCTACCAGTTCGGAAATCGTGTAGGTTGTCAATTAATAGATTGTTATCATTAATGTACTTAACTATTTTAGTTTTTAATACTCTCGCGAATACTTTGCTTAAAAACATAGTATTCGCGATAGATCTATAATTTGTCAGTTGATTCATTTTTCCTTTCCCCTTATACAGTGGCGTTACGACAGCGTTCTTCCCAAGGGTAGGAAAATAATGTTGATTTAGGCATTTTACAAATATTTCCTTTAACTGGTCGGTAAATACCCCAATTAAACCTCTAATAAATAGTGGAGGTATAATATCTGTTTGAATAGTAGCTAGTTTAGTTTCTTTCACACTCGAGAGTATCATTTCATCAGATATGTGAAGTGAAATATTATTAAATATTGGATTTTCTTGAAGAACAGGTACATTTACTATACTTGTGCATGTAAATGTTTCTGCTAATAGATTTGAAATTTCTGCATTTGACTAACTTTTTTTTTTAATTGTTTTTTAGCGAAAGAAATTTCTTAATAGACTTTCTTCTATAACAAGTGAACATATCCATTAAGCTCCAAATTTTTTTTTATTATTATTTTTAGTTTTAGTTTGTAATTTTTTTTTATTTGACTTTCGCACATCGGCATGGTCAACTTGATGAGATTTAAGTTTGGATTGTTAAAATAAGTACATTTAACTTAATTAAATGAAAATGCTATGGAAAATGTTTGAAACATTTGATCATGAAAATGTACACTTTTCTTAATAAGTCTAGTTCATTAATATGGGTGTTTACATAACTTAGCAGGGTTTCGGAATTGGGTAATAGCTTTGCTCTAAGTTTCTGAAATTGTGGGCATTGATCTGTAATGTGGTCGAGGGAAAGTGTATTACCGCAGTATTTGCATTGTGTTGTCGAATCTGAGATAGGGGTGAGAGATATCCATTTGTTTTTCAGGAAAAAATTATTGTATCCTAGTCTAATCTGGAGTATAGTTGTGATTATGAAGTTTGGCATATTATTTTTTTTAAACGTGTTTTCTTGTCCATCTTGCTTTAGTTTTGAGTAGGTTGGCATAGTTGTTGAATTAGATGCTAATTCTAGGTCGTTGTTGATCAAGTTACTTCTTAAATTTTTTAGAATTAGGTCTTTCCAATTTTCCATTGACTTCATGTCTTATGTGCAACAAATTTGTCTCCCTAAGTATTTGTTGTAGCTGTAGATACCAGTTGTACTTGGAATCAGTTGCCCCATTTGCTGAATGTCGTAATTCCAGATATNTTTGTCTCCCTAAGTATTTGTTGTAGCTGTAGATACCAGTTGTACTTGGAATCAGTTGCCCCATTTGCTGAATGTCGTAATTCCAGATATGCCGACTTTAGTAGCGAATCTTCTGGAGCTGATAAAATTCTCTTCCATAATCCCAAAGCAAGAGAGCAAATTTTTTCTTTTGTATGGGGAGTTTCTGTTTCCAATCTGACGAAGTATCTCGGAGTGTTATTTGGAAGCTTTAATGTCCTTTTCAGAAAATTTTGTTGCACTTTTTCCAAGGCTTCACTGTGATTCAGTGCCCATATTCCTGCCGCATAGAGAGACGTCGAATGGATCAGAGAGTCTAGGAGTCTTTTTGTAACATCAATGTCAAAAGCATAAGGTTTTTTTACTCTGCTAAAAATTGCACCAGTTGCGGCCGTACCTTTCTGAACTGATTCTACTGCTTGAGAAGCAAATTGTCCGTTACTAGAAAATAGTACTCCTAGGTATGTATAAGCCTTTACTTTTTCCACAAGGACATTCGATAAAGTAAACTTTTCTTTAGAGCTCTGTCTCCCTCTTTTAAAAACGACAACTTTTGTTTTCATCAGGTTTACTTGGAACCCTCTGCTATTAAAAAACTTCGCAGTTAAGTCCATTTTTGTCTGTAAAGATTCTGCAACCAACACTAGGTCATCCGCGTACAATAAATGGTGAATCCTGATGTTGTGTAGGTATATTCCTTCTACCCAAGTACTTGATAGCTTTGATGAAAGTTCCTCAATGAACAAATTAAAAAAATTTGGACTTGCCGGTTCTCCTTGAAGGACTCCTTTTTGTATTTGAATATCTGCTGAATGTTTTCCATTTACTTTAACTTTCGCTGTTG
>NIPM01000424.1:82761-146861 GCA_002738285.1 Holacanthella duospinosa | reverse complement strand
AACATTGATTAATCAAATTTTTTGTTGTATCTTTTTTAAATTTTTTCATAATAAATAATTTTCTTACAAAATTTCTAACAATCTTATCATTTCGAACAAAATCTTTTGTAAATATACAATATATAGAAGACATAGGACATGAGTTTAATCTTTTGAACATAAAAAATATAACATAATGTCCACACTTATTTGAATTTGGTCCTTGGACACATAATCTATTTTCCAAAACCGAAACATTCAACATTTTTGCAAATTGATGAAAGTATGGCGAGTAATCCATTATTCCTGACCCATAGCTACAAAAAAATTCTATTTCTGCGCCACGTCTTTTCACAAATAGTCCAACCCAATGTTCTCCATCTTCCTGGCTGCTTTGGTTATTAACGCAAAGTACCAACGGATATCTTTCAATCTTGAGTTGTAGTAAATAGTCACATGGAATAACTTCGCATTGGCCATTCTTCCTTTTTGTAAGAGGAGAGAGGCAATCGTAAACTTCTGTCGTATTCATGTTTCTTTTGAAAAATCCTTAAAATATATTTGTTTATCTGCATTTATATATAAGACCGATTGGTAATCAGCGTATACTACAACGCTTATTGTGCTTGTGAGTGCTGTCTTAAAGCGCAGATTAATAGCAACGTTGCCAAATTTTGGAATAGTAAAACTGTCTCTCATCTGCCTCAAGTTGAAGACATGAAGAATTTTACCATTCTTGAATTCACTGAGTTTAATGTCAACTCCTGTGCCGCAGTTTGCAATTCCCAAATTTTCAAACAAAGATAGGTAAGTCAATACTGATTTACCTTCAGCAATGTCAAGATCTGTGGATTGCTCTGTGACTCCCTCCCCATTCACTTTAACACTAATGTGCGTGAGACCATGATCTCCAAAAGATGAAGGATTTGTAGCATAGGAACCATGTAGGTTACCACTTGGAACCAATCCAATAACAATTCGGTCTGGGAGATGTCCAGAAATTAAATTTTCATTTGTGTTTTGAAGTGTTCCAGTTGGGAGTGCATATGTTTTCATATCTACAAGACGGTTTGGATATACTACAGGATTTCCAGCTTCCAAATTTTTCAAATGTGCAAGTTGTATTGATGGTAAGAGAGCATGCTTCTTTACTAAAAGTTTAGCTTCTATTATTTGGAATTTGACGCTTTGAGGTGTACTCCCTTCACATTGGATACAAAAGGAATCATTCGAACGATGTAGTTGGATTCTCACATCTATTCCAGGTATTAAATATCTGGGTTGAGTAAACAATTCAGTTTGTAGTCTACCAGCCATCTCAAAAATTTTGCTTTCATCCACCATGTTTTTTCGCTTAATCCAACCAGCATCGGTAGTATTTATTTCCGATTCAGTCTTAGTAAACATAGACGCTTCACCAATACTCTTGACATAATTTTTAGAGTAATCCAAAAAGTTTTCGATATAGGATCTGCATGGGTAGTAGCTACATTTGCTTGTTATTTCCATTTCATTCAAGTAGACACTAACTTTGTCGATCATACTGTGCAAAACATTGTTTACAGGTGCATAATTTAATACTGTTGGATCTGTCACTTTTGGTAATGCTGTGCCATCTTCTCGAGTCAGTTTGCCGCGTATGTAAATTTTTGACTCTGCAAAATCAAGATATTGAGTTTCATTTCCTTGAATAAAAAAAGTGATTGGTGCTGTTCTGTCTGATACAGAATTTATTGGATGAGATTCACAAATTGATGTAGATTGAATTGTTATATCATATCCAGGTTCTTCAAATATTGCTGTCTCACTCCTTACAAAGTCAATACGCTGTGTTTATGATTTTCGAGACATTTTAGTCAAAAAAATATGAATGTTTCTTTCGTTTTATTTTTCTTGATTTTCTATTCTTTTTGTTTATTTTTTTTTGATTTTGTAATAACTCTTCTTCGTTTTGTTTCATCTACTTTAGTTTTTTTCTTTCTTTTGATACTCTTGCGGTGAATTCCACTTCCAGACTGAGCTACTAATTGTCTTCCAACTCCTTTTAATGCATCAAGTGTATTTTCTTTGACACTATACATAACATTTCTATTATTTTCAAGTACGTCAACCGCAATATTCTTCAGTGCAGCTTTTGCAGCTGGAAAAATAAACTTTTGTGCAAAGGGTAGCAATTTTTGTCCCAAACTTGCAAAAAATGATCCAAACCCTGACCCTCGTTGCCTTAATAAGTTTGGTTTATAGAAAACGAGATGTTCCGTTAATCCACTTCCATACTGCGGACTGAAGAGTCTGTAAAGACGTTCAACTTCATCGTTGTTATACATATTAGAACTTGTATCTTCTAAAATGTAGTGTAGCTTGGAATGTTCCAATTAACAATGGCAGATGATCCCCAGTTTCACTTCTTATATATATATGAATGTAATCAATATAATTAGTAGACAGTGGGATATACTGCAAATGTGTGAATTCTTGAGTTGTTATTATTCCATCTGTTCCACTGTAGTTCATAATACGAAGTATTGGAGCCATTTCATTACCAATATACTGGGGTTCGACAACATTAGCATACACAAACATCCTAGTTTGTCCATAGTTAAATTGATGTGTAAACCCACCCAGAAGAGAATTTTCACTTACAACTTTAAGATCCAACAATCCAAGAACGGCTAGCATTCTAGGATTCAAAACTACATATTTTTTATGTTGTACCGATTCTACGTATGTCATTAAGACAAAATTATCTTGAATTTGTAGATTCAAGAAATTAACATTTTGATTGATAAACTGGAGCAAATCCGTAATATTATGCACATCTCTGTCTACTTTCAGCAATGTATTTTTAAATTCTACTTCAACCAGTGTTTTTGAAAATGATTTCCCTTCCTTAATATACCGATGCTTCACATCTTCAATTTTAGATTTTGTCTTTATAGATTCAAAATATATATTAGCTGGAATCGTCGTCAGACTTTTCTCAGCTGACTTCACTTCTTTAATAGCCTCTCCAACACTGACAAACTGATCATAAACTGTAATTTTAAAAAGTATTGTCCCAGGTGGAACTGTCACAAAGTCTGTTTCAGAACGTCCCAACAAAGTATGTTGGGAATAACATTAATGATTCAATAGGAGGTGGTTCTATATCGGAATCTTCCTCAGGTTTTTCTTGAATTGTATCTGTATCTCGTTTTTTAATTCTTGTTTGCGATATATATTTTGCTGCTTGTGGCATTATAACTAATCTCCTTATATCAGGATGTTCCTCAAGTTCTGTAGTATCTATATACCATTCACCACCTCAGACTTGTACTTTAAATCCTGGATAATATCTCTGCATTTCCATATTTAGTGTATGCATAAGGTCTGCTACACTAGTGGTAGCTCTTGTGGTGTATACAGGTATCACCGCCAATTTCACTATTACTGACTGAGAGCTTTTTGGTATTTCCGGGTTTGTTACGTTGGGAAACATGTCTTCCTTGATACGCAAAGAATCAACAAACTTATACTCATAGCTTACACCATTTCCATAGTAATTTGTTTTGTCTAAAGGATATTCAATTTCTAAATTCTCGAATATGACGTAAGTATTATATTATGCAAATCACCATATTCAAAAATTTCTAAAATCTGAGTATTTTTTTTGAATATACGGCTGTTTATACGTATAAGTACATTCAGACAAAGCAACTTCATAAGAACTGCTGTCTAAATTAAGCGGTATAAACAATTGATTTCGAAAGTTTGATATAGTATTAGTTGGGAAAAATGCTGGAGACGCATCACTTTGCAGATGTACGTAGAAATTGTCCATTCTCTAGTGAGTGTGGCTTGATACTAACAAACTCACCAATGTTGCACTAGATTTATATAATGTATATTTTAAATGTATGTATTTGTATATTTGGTAAGAACTGCTGTTACCTAGCTTCGAAGAAATATAGTGTTCTACAGATTTGTGAGAGTTAATTGAGAGTGCGGAATATGCCTACACTCCTCAATGTTATGTGGATTTGTGATAGTTGTTAGGTTGTTAGGTTGTTAATTGGGAGTGCGGAATATGCCTACAGTCCTCAATGTTAATAAAATAACATTGAGGACTGTAGTTTACATATTACTCATGGCTCTTAAATTTTTTTTTAGTCATGTTTTTGCGACTTTGAATCCCTGAGTTACGTGACTATAATTCAAGAATAAAGAATCACATGGAAGGAGTAACTGACTCACAAATGTCACCATGATATCTCGATTCGCTCAGAAATTTGTGAACTCTGAGTTAATATCAAAATGTGAGTCATTGAGTCATATATAGACTGAGGATATGTGCAAAAACGGTGATAACAAAGGGTAGAAGCTGGAGGTCTGTGGTTCCAGATCTTCACGTTTCATGATAGATCGAGAGATAGACAAAACTTTTCGCACCTTTAACACAACTTTAAATTTAAAAAATCTTAAACCTATTTCCTATCCTCTTTCTATCTATTTTAGGATAGTTTGAAAAAATTATCCTTACACGAAAATTGTAAATCTATAACCCAAAAATCACATTTTTTATGAAACATTTTTGTTTTCCTCTAACGGTGTAGCATGCAGAATTGGTGCAATTACAATGTTTTCTGTTTTGTATGTTGATGCATTTAGAATCGATGTTTCGGAGGGAAACTGTAGACAGACTACACACGGATCGTAGAAATTGTAGAATATTTCCATGTTAGAAACCCGAATAGCACTTTTGCTTCTTAAAGTTATAGGCATTCTTCATCAACCATACATTGAAGCTATTCTACTCCTAAGAAGCTCAAATTGTAATACAAAAACAGCCAGGTTAATCTGTGCCGTAGAAAGTCGATTTCACAAAAAAAATTTTGGGATAGCAAATAAACAGGGCGCAATCCTACAATTTGGGGGAATGGTTAGAGTGTGTTCGAGAGAACATACTTTAGCAAAATTACCCTAACTTCAATTTTTCTGCCGCGGTTTATAGAAGAGGACGGGTTATCTGTATTATAAAAATCATGCTTCCTCGAGTGTTCACTACTTTCAGTAAAAAACAGGATAACAAGACGGCGCGAACACATTGAGCCGTGGCGCGATGTCTATGGTAGTTCCAAATGTGGTTCAATGTTACCATTACTTTAGTTTGCCGGTTGCAATATCATTCCGATATGTGATGGATTTAGGCAGTGGTTGCTAATACTCTTTTTAAGGCTAAATGTGACAAGTTTATAAAATAATATTTTGCGAGATTTTTAAACCTGAAATAGGAATCTAAATGGAAATAACCCAGAGAGTATCAGTAATCGCTGTCTAAATCATACCCAATAAGCTATCAGCACTGCGGGTAATAAGTTAGAGAAGATTATACGCGAGGGCGAGGGAATAGGGTAATTTACAACAGCAGCAAAGAGTTGAGTGAATACACTCATTGTCAATGGTGGAATTGAGTATGGTCCCTTGACATCTACTCCATCAAACTCAACAGAGAACCTGCCGACCTCTCTTTCTCTTTCTCTGCCTCTCCTTTCATCCATTAATTTGCATTAAAGGGAAGTTAACTTTATAAATAATTAGTTCAGCGAAAAAGTACGCTTAAGTTAAATGTTATGTCAAAATTGGATAAACCTTTATTGTGCCAAAGGGTACAGGTTGAATTTTTCAAAGGTTTTGGAAAATTATTGTACCAAAAGTACCAATTAGAGTACTTTATTGTTTTTTATAACACTATGGTGCCGAAAGGAGGAGGTCAAGTGGAGATTTTGACTTGAAGCGAGCAGGCAGAAATTTTGTCTTCCTTCCCTCTAGCTTTAAGAAAAGTGCAAGTCAAACTGGAAGGTTTCAATGCCTCGGGCTTGCTCTTTTGTACCTTCTGAAAGGAAAAGAGCTTTGCCAAAAGAACTATTTTTAACAGATAATTTCCTTTCTGCTGTAAAATATGGAAATTCTCTCCTTCAAAGGTTTCCATGTAAATAAGTTGTCAAAACCGAGAATTTTCTTCAGATGGATAATTCCCATCCCCTATCCCATCTGATGAGCCAAGATAGCTATTTCTATGATCCTATTCCCCTAGTCTTTGCTTTGTGAAAGTTTCAAATCTAAAAAGAGACTTAACAAAGCTATTTTTAGATTAATTTCTAAATTTTCATCTGTAATGCTCTTTCTCAAGCGAGTGAAAATTAGTCTCAAAGGTGAGAAACTTAAATAAATCAAAGAATTGCTGGGTGCAATATATTTTAAGGTTAGCGCACTAATGATATACATCTCTATGCTATTCCAAAATCTGAATGGAGCATTTACATCACATCCAGGTACATGTTTCAATAATAACTTCATATTTAACTATTTCATGGAGCGAGATTTCCACATATGAGAAGTTTGACTGCAAATGGAATACAATGGCCAGTAATGAATTTTTTGCATGTCCTTGGTCAAAAATCTCTACTTCTTTACAAATCATAAGCGAGCTGTTTCCCAAGCAGGTATAACTTCAATTTTTCGGAAGGAAGCCGAAAAGTTGGACAAAGCAAAGTAACGTTGTATATTTTTCGCAGAGTTATGCAATATTGTACAAAATTATACACTAATTTTAAATTATGCAATTTAAGAGTTTTATGCAGGACAACTTGGTGTCAATCGTTATTATTTTTATGGATTCGGTGTCACTAGAAGTATGAAGTAGGCGATCAGGGTTAATGACGATTATTCACGTTTATGCAAATAATGCAGTTGGTCCGCCTTGTCAAAATAGTTTGGAACCATATTTACACTCCTCAAGGCTAATTTAGGTCAACAAATGAGTTTTAATAAACAGGTGATCAACCTTCAGGTAATATTTTTTGGCTACTGCTACTAGTTACTAAAAAATTCTTCATTTTTTTTCTAGCGATCAATAATGATTGGTGATTGATGATTCTTGGCACTAAAGTCTCAATTTTTCCCAACCCTGCTACCTCCATTGGAACCCAGGTTTTCAGAGAGGCCCAGAAGCAGAGATCCGTTCACACTCCGTATGGAACCATTATTTCCTTTCCAGTACTACTCAAAATAATTAGGGCGACTAGGATTTCTTCCTGATAACATAGAAATATAAGCATTATTATTTTGTCTCAGCATAAATGAAAATGAATTTTTTTTTGCAAATGAATAAGGAAGGATACGATGAAACTGGTGGTACAGGATTTATGTAATATCAAATTTTGCATAGTCACTATTTCTTCATTTAATCCACCAATCCCTTTCAACCTTGTATAAATAAATATTTTTAAAAATCATTGTCAAATTTTTCTACTAACAGTGGGTGGTAGAGAGTTAATCGTTGAGATCTCTATCCTGTGTAATACTAATGTATATAAATATATCCTGTGTAGTATTAATTATTTGTAGGGTTACGATTTTTTTAATTCTCTGCACCACGCAGTGCAAAAATAGTGTTAAACCATATGAACGGTTCCTGCCCCGTAGACTAAATTGAATCAATCATAGGCTAAAAAATATTAAACATTAAAATTTCGAAATTTTTTTTATAAATAGCACTACAATAGCGTATGAACTGAAGACTCTCAATAACACCAANGTTCCTGCCCCGTAGACTAAATTGAATCAATCATAGGCTAAAAAATATTAAACATTAAAATTTCGAAATTTTTTTATAAATAGCACTACAATAGCGTATGAACTGAAGACTCTCAATAACACCAGTTTTATTATATAGCAGCTTGAATAGCAGTGTGACAGACAGACACAAGGCGACTATATCCTATTACATAAATAACCTCATAACCTCCTACTACATAAATATTCTACTAGTAAACAGTATGGGATTAAATTTTTGCTTAACTATTTAATAATGTGTAGTCTCCTCAATGAGACTAAGTTGACGATGGATTGTGCAGAAAAAAATTATTGCTAAAAATTTACATATCATTTAGTTCATGGTTCTTTTCATCATCCATCTTACTACTAATTAAGTGCAAAAGATTACTTTACAACTCTTTAATTTTCTTTTACAAAGTGGAGGTTGTGGAATGAATGGGTATGTGGACATAGGTAACAGTGAAACGAGATTATAGTGACATTGGTATATACAGTCAACTCAAAACATTCGTAGAATGTCATAGACTTAAGTAGTGAACGTCAGTCAATATACCTATTCCTAAATACAAAATTGTTTCTATAAATAAGATCAAATTTAGGATGGGTAGTAACCAATTTCAAAAGTACTGCAATAGTTGAATAAGTATTGTGATATTAGGCCAAATTAGCAATGAACAATGACGAAATGTGTCAATTTATGATTTAAGTTTTTTTTTGCATTGATTAGCAGACGTTGCTAATTCCCTTCCACTTTGAGAAGAATACTAAATAAAGGGACTTTGGATTACGAAATAATATAAATTATTATTGAAGCTCGATAAAGGGTCATAAAAATTTGATCTTATTGGATCATATTTCAAAAGGTCAAGTATCTAGAGTTGCAAGCTAGCCGAGCTAGCTCGTGAGTTAAACGAACGAGCCAAGTTTGAGCTGAGCTAAGATACGATAATCCAGCTCGTTTATAAACAGGCGAGCCATGAGCCGAGTTGACATTGAGTTGAAATATTGGATCTGTTGTTTAGCCGGAATAACTCGTGTACTAGCTCGCCAAATTTTCGAGTTTTAAATTCAATATGAATTGGGATTATTTATAGAATAGCATCCCGTCAGGAATTCGAGTAAGTGATACGTTAATAGACTGGAAATTTAGCGTAGATTACGAATCTGACATCCAATGTTGGCGGTTAAGTCAAATGTTGCAATAATTTTGCAAATTTGTGCCAAAAAATTTTTTTTAGTATGACCCCAAAGGTAGTAGATTTATACAAGCTGTACATCAATCTAACAGAAACTTAACGCAGATTACAAATTTAACATTTATCATTAGGTGTGAAGTTGAATTTTTGAGAAAAAAAAAAAGAATAAAAAAATTTTTAATTTTATTTTTATTATTTATATTATTTAAATATTTATAAGCAATGAGATGGAGAGAATACGATTTATTAATATTTTCTTACGATTTTCTTTTAGGTTTTCTTCTAAGGAGTTTTTTGGGTATTCATAAGGTTTTCTTGTGAGGTTTTTATAAGATTTTTAGTTTTTCTTTAGGTTAGGTTGTTTTCTTTAGGGTTTAGATTGTTAGATTTTCCTTAGGTTTAGGTTGTTTGGTTGTTAGGTTCTTTTTATGTTGTTAGGTTAAGGTTTCTTTAAGTTTAGAATGTTAGGGTTTTCTTTAGGTTTAATTTAGATTTTCTTTAAATTTTTTAAGCTTACCTTTAGATTTGCTTTTAGGTTGTTAGATCACTAGTTTCTCTTTAGGTTAGTTAAGTTGATACATTTTCTTGTTGAGGTTTAGGTTGTTGACATGCAATGATTGATGTATGATTCCTAATCTACATGAAATTTCTGTTCGATTGACGTATAACTTGCTGCGATCCCAACCAATGTAAATGTAATGGATAAATTGTAATAATAGCTGATAAGCTCTCTTAATATTTCCACCTTCTATTGCTACAAAATAAACTAACTGCAAAATTGCAAAAGTTTAATTTTCTACACCTACAGCATAGAGAATTGGCTAGTCAAATCTCTAGAATTTTAATTTGACACTTTTTGGTGCTTGCATATCATTGCCCAAGATGGTACTTGCTGCTTTTTCCTGGTTTTCTTCAAGTTCAAGCCAACATAGAAAAGTTAGAAGGTTCTCAAACTCGCTGATTTGAAGGCGTGGTTGAAAGTTCACAATTGCATCTTTAGCCTCTTCATAGAGTTAATGGAGCTGTGCTCCGTTCTAGAGATAAACTGTTATTTTTGGAGTTTATCAATGCCAACTATTTTGCCACAACTTCCTCAAATCCTGAAACGTTATAAATATAACTTTGCCAAAACAGAAACTAACTTATTTATCCAAACTATTCACAATCGAACCTAACGTCATTTTTCAAATTATTTTTGAATCCGAAACCGAAACTATTTTATTCAAAATTAAAACTATGGTTCCAACTTTTTCGGAAACAGAAACAGAAACCGATATACGAGCTAGTCGATTGAAACCGATATCTACGTTGGTTAACCGGAACTGGAACATTATACCTGCCCAACGTACTGAAACCTCTAAAACTAAGACTTGTTTTTCCTATAGACAAAATATGGTCAACTTAAGTATTGATTTATAATTGTAAATTTGATTCATTTTTCCTTGAAGGCAAGAAAAATTACACATATCCGGGGTAAGAATAATTACTATATTTTTGCTCGGAATCTGCAATATTTCAGTTGAATTTAAACAAAAGCACGAAATGGACGCAGACGACTGTTAATGTGAAGTTCTGCTTTAGGTTATTATGCATGTGCCTCATTTCGCAAAATCTTTACAATATTGTTTCACTGGTTAATATTAATAAACTTAAACAATCAAAACTTTTCGGGTGTTTTCGAGCGCAGGGTGATGTTCAATTATTACGTCGCGGTAGGAATAGATTATTCTCACTTTGGTAACTAACGCAATGGTGTTTGATGGTTCTATGAAAATACGGCGTACAAAAATACGGCGCGGAAAATACGGTGCGGAAATTACGGTGCCAAAATTACGGCGCCGAAAATACGGCACCGAAACTACGGCGCCTGAAAAACACGGCGCCTGGAAAATACGGCGCATGAAAAATACGATACCTGGAAAATACGGCGCATGAAACATGGATCATACAGATCTCGAGCTAACATGAAAAACACACAAAATCAGTATTGATATGTTATTGCAATCATCACTAACTACGTCGCGAAGGTTATGGCGTCGTCGTTAGTAAAGAGAATGAGATGGGAGGTCGCATTCCTAAAATTTTTTTTACACACTTTTTTGAGTTAAGACTTTCGCCATGTACCCATGTTTATGCGCTTCAGTGTATAGTGGAGTTTACTAAAGTAAGGCAGAGAAAGGAGAATTTCACTTTCACTTTCCGTAAAGTAACATGTGAAAGTGAGAATAAATAAGTTCTACTTTATCTGCCTTTAGTAAACTCCACTGTATACTGTTGGATGAAAAAGTGACCTTTCTCCACTTTCCCTTCCGCCCTCTCTTTCACTGTCCAGACGACAGTGGAAGAGACATATAGAGGCAGAAATTTGAAACTGAGATTGCAGAACAACCAGTAAGTATACTGGAATGAAAGTTTGTCATAAATATTAACTAATATATCCCGTTGTTTCAAAGGTCATACATCGCCCCCTTGACTTTTTTGAATTCGATTCCTTGAAGGTTCTAGTTAGCATGTCCCATGACCTCTTTTCCTAACTTCTTTCGGTGCTTCTTTGCAAGTTTCGTTTTAAATTAGCTTAAAACCTTGAATGATTTTTGTTTGTTTGGCTATCTGACACTACTGGTTTATGCAAATAACCCAAACTCTTCAATTCCTCTTGCCTGTGTCATGTTTAAGGGGCTTAGAGGCTTTGGTACAAAATAGACAATTTTCTGACTTAGAAAGTCTACATTGGTAGTGGCGAATTGTGAACGTGCATCCTAAAACCAAATTAAAACATCTTCTAATTCGTAATGCTTGTGTATGAAAGGAAGTATTCGTTACTTCAGACACTCTTGAAGATAGTTTTTTTTTGTTCAGGTCTCCTTCAGAAACAAATGACTCTGAAACATTCTTCATTTCGTCAATCTCCTGCCAAACAAANATCTTCTAATTCGTAATGCTTGTGTATGAAAGGAAGTATTCGTTACTTCAGACACTCTTGAAGATAGTTTTTTTTGTTCAGGTCTCCTTCAGAAACAAATGACTCTGAAACATTCTTCATTTCGTCAATCTCCTGCCAAACAAGATATTTCCTGCTAAATTTGATGTTGTTTTCATATTCCAACACAGAATGATGTAAAGGATTCACACACTTTGTACCCGGAAAATGGAAATGGTAAAATGTAATGTAGTTTTAGTCATCCGTGGTAAGGAATTTCTTTCGCGCAATTTTGAACCTTTTTCTAATGCTGGTCATCGCTCGCTGCTTCTATCCTTGACATATTTCAGAGACTGTTTCATGGTCATACCCGTGAACCCTAGCTTGTATACTTTGATATCTGACTTGGTAGACCTCGTAAATTCGTTTAGCTGCAGTGCGGACAGGTGTGTTGGAATGACGCTGAAAGACTTTATCCACTTTCTTCAATTCCTCTGGTGATAATTTCTTGGGACGACGGCCAGTTAGAGGTTTAAAATTAGTCTAAATAGATGCCTAATACCTCTTCAAAATGTTATAAAATATTAGTTTGCTCATACGCTCTGCTACAAAATTTTGGATGGTGATATTCTTGCCATGGATTGCGAAATTTTCGTTATTATGAAAAATCCCCGCAGCAAACAACTCACCATTTTTACTAGACATTTTCGTTAATCCAAGTCACCACGAACAAGTCTTCATTTTTTTGTACAAAATGCGATTCTGATTCTATTTCTTATATTTGGAAGACTGATTTCATTTGAGGTGACATTCTTATATCATTATCCAAGTTGTGCCTCTACTTCCCGGACACCCTCTATTCTTTGGCGCAAACTTCATAATCCACATTCAAATTTTAAATAATTTGAATTTGAATTATGATTTTCGCGCAATTAATTTCCCTTCAAGTTAATTTCCTCATAGAATCTCGAGTTACCCCTTCTAGTTTGGATAACATCTGAAGTGCATAATTGAAACAATAGTCATAAACAGACACACGCCATTTTTTTAGGAATGGAATTTCATAGAGAAAGTGTAAATCGCAGAGGCTTACTTCCCTGTGGCTACAACATACAAAAGTGAGAGTAGGTATGAGTATCTCTTATCTCTTGCTCGGCTATAGGGACACTGAACATAACCCATCCTGTACATCCGGAATCTTTATTTATTTCCCTTTCTTAGATCTGAACCAAGAAACCTGTGCTGCTAACTAATTTCTCTGACATCTGCCATCTCTACTTAATACAATGTGTTTGTAATTTCAACAAGTTTCCGAGGGTGATAGGTTGATGAATGTAAACAAACAATTGAAATAAAGTCAAGTATTCTTAGGTTCTAGTTTTTACTTAGAAAACTAAATAAATGACAAGTGGAAGTGAGGTGCACTGAATATGATAGTTTTTGAAAATGGGGTAAAGGGCATCATCATGCCGCGACTTTATCATCAAAACACTCGAAAAGCTTCATCACATAATGGAGTTTCTAAGGTAAAGTTTTGAAGAAAATCCTTTCCTAAAAATTACTCTTTTGTATTCAAATTTTTTACAAAAAAAAGTAGAGATATGGTTGTATAGAGACTCAAGAGTTTATGTCTCTATTTTCAAAAACTAGAGGTGAAAGCCTTTAGAGAAAACCGCCGTCAGAGCCTTTCAGTTAACTCATTTCCTCTTCTCAACATTTACTTTCTTTTTGAAATTGAATTTTTTCTTCAACCAAGTTTACTCACAAAAATCTTTGAAGAGTCTATCGACTTTATAGAAACTTACAGGGTGTAGTTATGTTTTACGGTCCGGCAAAAAGTTTCCTTAATTTTTTTTGCCTTTCAAGATTATTTTTATATGCCGGTTAACTCTACACAGAATTGACACACCATTGTCATAAATTATATTTCTTTCTTTAAATTTAACGTATCAAACCGAATTTTTTATTTTTCCTCCGTCTCGCTGCTACAACAATAATAATAATTCTAGAAAATGGATCCTCAAAAAAATTGACTCATCTTGTAACCTTTCTCAACGAGTTTTTTTTTTGGCTCTTATATCAGGAAATAAAATAATTTCAAACTTAAGTTTGCTAAAAGACTGTTTCAAACATTAATAATATGCAATAATGAACAAATGTATCATACTTATCGTAATTTAATAAATGTGATTTATTACACTATTCTAGTGCAAAAAAAGCTTAAAAGAATTACGATTTTGCCGTTTCCATTAATCACGACACGACCACGAATCACTCAAAAAATAGCCGAGTTAGTACTAGAAATATGACTCAAAGTCAATGAGGCTCTTCCCGTTACACATGAAAGAACTTATACTTTAAGAAATTAATTTCTTTTACAAGTTCTTTCGAGGTTATTGGGAACACTCAACGTTGAAATTTGGAAGAAAAAATAGGTCAAGAAATTTAGTGGCAATGAAATTTGAAAAGTTTTAAATATTTTGATTTCCTCATATCCTTCTAGTTTAATACAAGTAATAATTTGTTTGAAAATTTAGTAATTAGTCAGACATTCATAATTCTGAAAAATAAGAGAAAATTACGTAACAACAAAGATTTAATTGATTGAGGGGGAAAAAAAGAAACATGTTTTAAAGTTTTTCTATATTTAAATGTTGAATCAATCAAGGATAATTTGGAGAGGGGTAGATGAGACTGTAGAGTACTCTTTCAAGTGAAAAAAGTATAGAAGGGTCAAGGCTGTTAAGTTCTTTCAACTCATGAAAGAAATCTCAACCAATCAAATGATTCGGTTTTACAGATTCAAAATTCTTATTTGGCGCCACAATACTTACACTTTCTTAAAGTGTAAGCTCTTTCATGTGCAACGGGAAGAGCCTCAATGTAATTGGAATTGTTGCACATAACACCCATATATGTCAACACTATAGAACTGACAAGAGTGTAGTCGGAGTGTCATACTCCAAGTGTAAGAATAATAAAACTTCAGTTTTATTATAGTTCTTGAATCTAAGAGTTAGATTGTAAGTGCTATTATTATATTATTAACTTTGATAGGGCATATGGTAGCAATAACGGTGACTTCCTGTCGCGCTATAGGTCTCAGATGATGTTCTCTCAAAGCTGTTCCCCGGAAAAAACCCCTACAAATTTAAGCCACTACATCATAAATAGACAGTGATGAAAATAACGAAAAAATGGTCAAAGGTTAAGTAGTGGTGATGATATTAGATGTGATGGCAAAATTGCTGAATCAAACATCACTAAATGAATCCTGACTTCATTTACATGGTCCATATTTGCGAAAACACGAATTCTTTCATATCATTCTCATGACCTGCCACTCCGGTGTCATGCGTCACAACAGTCTAGACAATTTAAGTCACNAATTCTTTCATATCATTCTCATGACCTGCCACTCCGGTGTCATGCGTCACAACAGTCTAGACAATTTAAGTCACATTGGTCATTTTTGGAGAAAGTCGAAGAAATCACAATATACTTTAATTTGGACCATACCGTTTCCTGAGCACGATACCTTACTACCCCCAATAGTAACGATCAAAAAATTGAAAACGATAATGAAAATAATTGCTTAGTAGAAACTCAAAATAAAAAATTTACCTTGAATGGANAATTCTTTCATATCATTCTCATGACCTGCCACTCCGGTGTCATGCGTCACAACAGTCTAGACAATTTAAGTCACCTTGGTCATTTTTGGAGAAAGTCGAAGAAACCACAATATACTTTAATTTGGACCATACCGTTTCCTGAGCACGATACCTTACTACCCCCAATAGTAACGGTCAAAAAATTGAAAACGATAATGAAAATAATTGCTTAGTAGAAACTCAAAATAAAAAATTTACCTTGAATGGANATCAAAAAATTGAAAACGATAATGAAAATAATTGCTTAGTAGAAACTCAAAATAAAAAATTTACCTTGAATGGAGTAAGATTAAATTTATTATTGAATTTATTATTGACATCTTCAGATGGTAAAAATTAATAATAGGTATAAAAGTTTGTCAGGAATTACAAAATATTTGAAAATTTAGAAAATATCCTGATTCGGGCGCCCGAATCCATTTGAGTAAGTAGTAAAGACAAAGATTTCAATTAGTTAATTAACTCGGTTCCTCTGAAGTTTGGAAACTCAGGGGAGACTTTCTATACAAAAGTTCTGTTCTTGATTTATGACTCATGTTCAAAATTTTCCTGTCCAGAATACTCATTAAGGGAGTAACTTTTCCTTATGCTATTTTTTCTGTAATCATCCGTTTAGGTCATTGCGATCCATCCAATTTAGTGTAAGCTGGAAAATTACCGTTGATCTAAAGAGGTTAAACTCGATTGACTCATCCTATGAATGCATTTACGACTTTCACTCCTCAATGAGCAAGTCGATGTGAAAATAAAACTTTGATAATCATCTAGTATTTCCATACAAATATCAACGCAAAAGTTAGTCCATGTTGAGTCTATTTTGAATTATTTATAAATAAAATATATACAAGGTCCCATAGAAATAAGTACACATGGATAAAGTTTTTCTAAGCTAAACACTTCATTTTATACAAATTGTTTCTGACTTTTACATTTGTGCACCGNACATGGATAAAGTTTTTCTAAGCTAAACACTTCATTTTATACAAATTGTTTCTGACTTTTACATTTGTGCACCGGTTAGAAAAGTACGTGCTTACGAAATTATGCAAAAATGAAAACTTTATCTAAGAATATCGTTAAATTATTTGAAAAGGAGACTGCTTTGAAGTATCATTGGTGAAATTCTGAAACAAAAAAAAACATTAGTTAAATAATTTTACATTCTTGCAGTGTCTCATTGAAATATTCTCAAGTATCCAACAACNACATGGATAAAGTTTTTCTAAGCTAAACACTTCATTTTATACAAATTGTTTCTGACTTTTACATTTGTGCACCGATTAGAGAAGTACGTGCTTACGAAATTATGCAAAAATGAAAACTTTATCTAAGAATATCATTAAATTATTTGAAAAGGAGACTGCTTTGAAGTATCATTGGTGAAATTCTGAAACAAAAAAAAAACATTAGTTAAATAATTTTACATTCTTGCAGTGTCTCATTGAAATATTCTCAAGTATCCAACAACAAACATCTTAAGTGTTTATACCCGCGGCGTCTGAAAAACGAAAGTCTAAACCGCTCTGTAGTATCTGAACGATATTCTGACAAAACAATTATCAGCGTTTTGCAATCTTTAGAATAAAAATTTAAAAAATATATAAATGTCAAAGATAGTAATTGACCAAAGAAAACGAGAAATACTGAGGATAATTCATGAGACATCAGAATCAAAATCAAAACAAAATACATAATTTGACTATGATTTCGGATTACTTGTTTTGTATTTCGCTTTCAGTTGACCTAGTTACACGAATTCTTATACCTCAATGCATCATTTGTTCAAAATGATCTCCGTTGGCGTGCATGACATACCCCAAACGGTCCTAAAACTCCTCTTACATTCCCAAAAGTTTGTATTGAAATTTGGCCGATTGAACCAAAAATTGCCGCTTTCAGTTGCTCAATGGTTTTTGGACGAGGATCCTGATAGACAATGGCTTTGAGATGGCCCCAAAGCAAATAATTCAACGGTGTTAGATCAGGGGACCTTGCAGGCCATTCGATAGGTCCTGCACGTCCGACTCATCTTCCTTGAAATGTCTGAGCAAGATATGCCCAAACTGGGGCTGCATAATGGTCAGGAGCCCCATCCTGCATGAAAAAATGTTTTGAGCTGCAATATTTTGATCTTGCGCACTGAAAATTTTTTGAAACTGCGTCATACTTTAGTATTTCCAAGTAATTTCCTTGAGCCACATTGCCGTCAAAAAGAAAATGGTCCAATGATTCGGTTACCAAAAATTCCACACCAAACAGTTACTTTTGGCACTCTTTGGTATTTTGTGGCAGAACTCCAGTAAGGATTTTCCTTCCACCAGTACCGATAGTTCTGACAATTTACTTCCCTTTAAAAGGAGGTACACTCATCGGAAAAACAAAGGTTGAACACAAATGTTGGATCAGAGTTGCATCGTTCTGTCATTGTTTCAGAAAATTGCATCCTCCGGCCTGGATCATTTTCGTTTAAACGTTGCAACATTTGAAGTTTATATGGGTGGAGTATATGAGAATGCAGAATTCTCTCGACCGACCTCTGACTTAATCCAAAATCTGGAGCTATGGCTGATATACTGCATATTGGATTGATGTTAATTGAGGCAAGAATGGAAGCAGCATTGTCAGGGTTAGTTGCAGATTTTGGACGACCGGTGCGTCTCAATTCTTTCAGTGTTTGATGATTTTCAAAATTATGAATTATACGTAGTACGGTTTTCCGATGTTGTATTCTGAGTGAATCTTCGTTGCAGCGACACATGACTGCATTGTGGGACTCATTCGGATAGCGAAATCGAAGATCTACTAATTTAGCTTTAGCGTTCAGTGGAATCCGCATTGTCAATTTCCAACTGAATTTCATGGAAATGAAATTACGTTTATTGAAAAATAAACGTAGCGGGGTTCACACAGAATTTAAAACAAATATTACGTATCTAAATGATATTTCAAAAAGGTAACTTTATGCGACTTTAAATTATGTTTAAAACTTTTTTTTAACTAATTGTCCAGGAATGCACTGTGGTTAAAATTAGGAATAGAACAAACAAACAGACATACTTACTATAACACTGCTAACTGATGTGGTTTTTGCATTTTATAAAATTTCGACAAATTTTAATAATGAAAACAGATTAATTCAGCATTGTACTTAAATATTGCGAAAATTTTGACAACACAAAATTTTAGCCCCACAAAAATATACTACCGGTATTTTGAAATTGAAGAGAATTGTTCACATTTGTCACGCAGCTCAACGGTGGAATGAATCCCCGGTTTGGATAGACGTGGGATCATTCCTTACCTAATTTTTTTTTGTCAATTCCATGCTTCAAATCTCAGACCCACCAAACATTAGAAGTGAAATTGAAAAAAAAACTAAATCAAATTTTTGGGTAAATATGCCTCATTTTCTACATGATTACAGTAAATTCAAATTAAGTGTGATCGAGTTAGACTAATTTGTATTTTGGAGCAAACTGATTACAAATTACACCGGCAATAATTTCAATCATTCAATTTATTTTAATTTACCTACGATATTCACACGTGAAGTTTAAAAATTGTGATGCAGCGAGTGACGATCGGATCACTTAAGGTCCTCGAAATCTTCGACTGATGAGTGAACGTTGATTGCTTGGTTTCAGGAATTAGAATAATAATAAATGAATGAAAAACAACCACCGAGAATGAGTTAGAAATTTTTGGCGCACAAACTTCTGGAGGAAATTTGAGTAAAGAGAGTGGGATAGATTCCTCAACTTTTTTTTGCACGTTTTTACAGCTAATACTTTCTCCCTGTATACTTATTTCTGCGGGACCCTGTATTTTAAATATTTATAAAATTAATTTTTGAACCTATTTGGTTCAAAACAAAAAAATGAAGAAAGTAACGACCACGAAAGTGAAAAGAGTGTATAAATATTCGTTGTCGCAAATACCAAAAAAGATTTAAACTAATATTAACACTAAAGATGAAAAAAAAAATCTAGTAAGCCATTTACTAACCTATAAGACATTTGCATCAATACAGACTTGAAATCGACGAGGAACCGAACGGCATAAGTGTTGAAAATAAGCCAGGTTGAGTCCTTCAAACGCTTCACAAACAATCTGTTGCAACTGGAAAAGGTTGATGGAATTTGAGCGATATACCACTTGCTTTATGTAACCTCAATCCATAATCACAAAGTGTGAGGTCAGGAGATCGGGGTAAGCAAGGTATCCCACCACCACGCCCGATCCAATNTTGTTGTCGCAAATACCAAAAAAGATTTAAACTAATATTAACACTAAAGGATGAAAAAAAAAATCTAGTAAGCCATTTACTAACCTATAAGACATTTGCATCAATACAGACTTGAAATCGACGAGGAACCGAACGGCATAAGTGTTGAAAATAAGCCAGGTTGAGTCCTTCAAACGCTTCACAAACAATCTGTTGCAACTGGAAAAGGTTGATGGAATTTGAGCGATATACCACTTGCTTTATGTAACCTCACAATCCATAATCACAAAGTGTGAGGTCAGGAGATCGGGGTAAGCAAGGTATCCCACCACCACGCCCGATCCAATTACCACCAAACGTGACATCCAAATAATGTCTAACGCTATGTGCGAAATGAGGCGGTGCGCCATCCTGCATAAAAAATTGTTTCTCAAAATGATACATGTGGAGTAATATAAGGTAAGAATAATTTTTTTAGCATATGCAAATATCCTTTTGATGTTACGGTACAGGGTTTGAAATTTGGCCCTTCATATTTCTTTTGTTCATCGTGAAAAAAGTAAGGACCAACCAATCTTTGAGCTAAAATCCTTGCCCAGACTGTGAGACCTTTGACTTCATCTGTAATGGCTTCTTGATGTCTGGATTCTGAACAGCCCAAACAACTTCACTCCGTCGATTGTCTGATACATCAACATTGAACGTAGCCTAGTCAGACCACCAAATTCGGTCCACCAAATCTGGTGTTTCCATAAACATTTCCATCATCCGGTAGCAAAATGCGTTCCTACACAATTGTGGTCACTAATAGTATAAATTAAACTTAAATTAAATCTCAAGAAACAGTCAAGCTTAGCAAAGTTATAGTTTAAAATCTACAAAATACCAAGTGCTAATTAATATGAACAATGTTGTTACTTGTTACCTGTAAACTACGATTACCACACTAAACAAGACTACCGTAGCCTTTCAATTCCCAACTGCTTCTTAAATTCTATATCTTTTACGGTGACTGTCTCCAGGCTTTAATTCCTGAACCCAAACTGGATGAAATGGTCGGATTCCCAGTTCCTTCAATGTTCTTAAAACTGTGGGTTTCGGAATTTGAAGATGTTTACTCCTCCCAATTGCAGATAATTTAGGATTTTCTGTAAAACTAATTTCCATATTTTGTCTATTCGTTAAAGACAATAGAGTTCGTTGATAAGTCTTCCTATGAGATCCATTTCGAGTTTCCACAGTTCCTGTGAATTGGAATTTTCTGCAAGTGTTTTTGATTGTTTTCGGATCCGGTGGGGGTGAATTGGAAAGCAAATCTTCTCGTACATTTGCTGGACTATTTTATTTCAAATATGCCATGGTAATTGAATATTTTATATTTATTTCAGCTGCTAAAATTTATCCATAATGTTTGAATTATGGTTTGTCGATTTGCCCATCTTTCTAGCGTTACCCAAGGTAGTGAGAGAGGAGGGATATTTGTTCAACTCCTGAATATAGGAAAAAGGAAAAAAATCCCATTCGTGACCGGACGGCCAGTAATATTTGAAAAATAGAATCGTTTGGGATGTGAATTTATAAAATAATTAATCCAATCATAATATACCTCTACAACAGTGCATAACGTTTCTTTAAGAGAAAAAAGACTCAGAAGAAGTCATTATTTTCAGCATAAGAAAAATACTATAAGATTACCTGTAATAAAAAATTTGGAAGTGATTTTTATTTTATTTTTCTTCTTCAAAAAAAATTTTGTGGAGAAAGTGAGAGATGCTTGCTCCTTTGAGAGTACAATAGTTTTTTTTCTACCAAAAAAAATGAGACTCCACTAACCGCTCCCCTCACTTTTTATTTTATTCTCAAGTACCACTATTACTGCTGCCCATTTTACTTCTAAGTCCATCCAAATACATTGTGACTATAATTTTTTAATACTGTCAGAAATTTTTTATTGTAGTTCTTAACATTGTACTTATTTTTCTAACACATTTTCACCAGTTATACAGTGTACCTACAAATAGCTAAGGCTATGAGAAGATATTTTAGGCCTATGCCCTTTGCTGGAGAAAAGAGATTAGGTTTTTTTTTGTAGAGAAAGTTGTTAGTTTAATTTTTTTCTGGGGAAACTATATAGTTTCAAAAAGACAATTGAAAACTAAAATACGAAGTTAAAAAAATCAAGTCACTACTATCAATGTATCAAAAGTTATGATTTTTTGAAAATTGAAATTTTTGGATGTTCTTTTGAAACTCCCATCTCTTAGTACATTGTTTCAAAATAACATCCAAAAATTTCAATTTTCAAAAAATCATAACTTTTGTTTTAGTGATCGTAGAGTCTTAATTTTTTTTACCGTGTTTCACTACTTTTGGATGGTCTTTTTGAAACTGCTATTACTTTCCTCGAAAAAAATCCAGTCAAAATGCTTTTGACCATCAATTACTAAGGCACTGCTTTCCTCAGCAAAGGACATGGGCCAAAAATATCTTCCTATAGCCTTAGCTATTTGTAGGTACACTGTAGCATTTTACTGGGCAGAGTAAAAATATAACCTCACTTCCCTATTATATCTGGATAAAAGTGGAAAAAATGAGTTTTAATGATGTAGAATATACAGTGGAGGTTACTAAAGTAAGGCAGAGAAAGGAGATCTTACTTTCATCTTAACATGCTGCTTTACGGCAAAGTGAAAGTAAATTCTCCTTTCTCTGCCTTACTTTAGTAAACTCCACTATATTTTTATACCAAAAAACCATGACCAAAAATTTTGGGGAACAGTCAGACAGACAGACACAACGAACGCAAAACCTTTCTACTATTTACGTAGTCTACGGGTAATAAAGTGTATTATTGATGGAATTATATTTCATATTCCAAAGTAAAAATAAGTTCAACTTCACCTGGAAAAAATGAAACACCACAAAACCGCAAAAAAATGGAACAATTGTACCTTAGCGCAATGGGGTTTAATCAATTTAGCCCGTGGCTGTTATATTGGTTTGCATCCCAAAAAAAAAGTTTTTTTTTCTGGAAAAATTTTTTTTTTAAGTTCAAACTCTGATCATACATGGGCCCTCTCCGCGGAGAGGAGGGGTGGAGGGGTACATTTTTGGTGGTGTCCAGAGGGCTGGAGGGGTGAAATCTGCCCAAAGGAATGGAGGGGTGGAGGGCGGAGGGCTAAAATTTATCTGGACGGCTGAAGTTGATCTGGAGGGGTGGAGGTGTATTATTATTCGTGGAGGGCTTTTATGTTCAACGGAGGGCGGAAGGCTGGAGTCTTTTTATAGAGCAATAGAGCCATTTTGAACCCGTAATCCTTGCACAATCCATTTATTTTGGTTTGATTATGTTCTGGTGTATTCAATATTTAATAAAGTAAAATTATTAAATCACAAAAACAGAATACTATTAAAATGAAAAGGGAATCAATTAGAAATTAACCGAAAATTATTGCAGGATGAATGGGATCCAGTAGGAGCTGTTGTAGGCGTGTACAGTGCAACAACGGATCTTAATGTCGATGGAAGCTACTTTAGTTCTATGCCATTTTGCTGGGAAAAGTAGGATAGCTATTTTTTGTAGAGAAAGTTTAAATTTTTTCTGGGGAAACACTTTTCAACTTCAGAAAGTAGGATATAAAGTTGAAAAAATCAACTATCTAACATAAATGTTTTAGAAGTTACGTTTTAAAAACTGACACTTTAGGATATTTTTTTGAAACGCCCATCTGTTAGTACATCGTCTCAAAAATATATCTAAGATTTTCAACTTTCAAAAAACCATAATTTCTTTCCTAGTGATCTTAGAGACTTGATTTATTAGACGTCAAACGCTACTTTTCAATGATCTATTTGAAACTGTGAAGAGGTTGACAAAATTTTGTTTAGAAGATATACTCCACAAAATCTTAAGACCACTCCTTTCCCAGCAAAGAGTATGGGACAAAGTAGCTTCCAGCGCTCTTAAGCACCCTTGTTGAACTGTAGTCCTGTATAAGTACCGCTAGTTTGTTAAATTTACTTTTTTAAGATTAACAATATACAGTGTCTCAAGTTTTAGATACCGACTTTCTCCAAAATTTTTTAAACGTTCGGTGCCATAGGAGTAGAAGCATGAAAAAAGATGAGTCAGTATGAAAAGAGAAAAGAGCGCAAAATTAAAAACTCAGTGGATAAGTTAAATTTTTAGAATTCATATCCTAAACTTTCACGCCAGGCGACTATGGTATACAAAAAAAATTAAAATAAGCCTCAACTTTTTACACTACCTAAAAACTTTGAAGACCGTGTATTTTATATCAACTCTGGAGCTGGACTGGTTATTCATTTAGTACACATTGCCTGTACCCTCAAAGTGATTGGATGATGAAGAAAACCAAGTAATCTTGAGTAGAATTTATACATTCTGAGACGAAAATTATAAAACGGTTGGCTCATTTCCATTAATCCCTTTTTCTCTTGTCTCCTGACAATTTATGTCGCAAAATTTAATTAAAAAGGCGAAAAGTGGTTTTCTTTGTTTTAGAATTAATTTTCCTGTCATTATTCCTAACCCCACTCAAAAAAAACCACATGACTCACTTTTTAAATTTTTTTCAATCCAACACTGTTCATTTATTGTCAACATGGACAGTGAGATTTTGAACAAACTTGTAAATCTAAAAGTTTTTGATAGTGTAAATTTTATTCAGTTCGTTTTTTATGTCCTTTGCCAGCTCAGACTCAAGCCTTGATACATTAATAGTATAAGAGATGATTACGACTTATATTTAAAAAATATATTAACTAAATATCATTAAAAAAATAATATTTTGAATTTAATATTTTCCTACAACTTTCGTCACGTTACCCTAACAAGTTCCTATGACATAGAACCATGTGAGAGTTGATGAAAGGGAAAAAAGTGAGTCCTTAAAAATTTTGACACACCCTGTATATTGAAGAAAATGCTTTTGAGCAAGTGGGTTTTATTTCCAGTGTCTAAACTGATCCTTAGAGACCTTTAACAATGATTTTAGTCTGCCTTTACTCAGAGAAAAACTTAAGTAGGTACTTGGGAAGTAATTATCCATATCCTTAAAGTCTCTCCTTTATATTCAAATATCTACTAATAAACCCGTTTCTCTAGGTTGAGAAGCTTTCTCTAAAAAAATACTTCGTTGTCCGAATTCCCAGTCACCACGCCATGAGCACTAATGCAAATTTTCATTTCCATCATCATATTTTCGCACATTACTCCATGGCAGGTAGACTAATAACACTCGCTGTCAAAAATTTTGAAAAGGCTCTCTGCTGAGAATACCTTGAAGGTAGTAATTAGCATATGTCAACTTTGTTAGCTTTCACTCTCCACAAACGAGCACACAAGTCAACTCAACTCATTTCCGGCTCTAATAGACTAAATTGGAAATGGGAAATTTAATTTATACTTTCAGAATACTGAATAGTAATTTCCAGGAGTGGTCGAGATTGCTAGGTTGATCCTTGACATGCTAACACCCAACCTCTTTTTCAAATTTTAATTATAAAATTTCAACAATTTATACTCACTTTACATGTAAATGGATAGTTACGTTTCCTTTTGTAAAAAAAAATTACATAAAATGATTACCAACATATACATAACTTGTACTTATCATATCAGTAGGCTTTACACAAGACAAAGAAGTGAGTATCTTGTAAAAAATAAGCTTATATTGGTATTTTTCTGGAAGAAATAGAACTTTTGGAACAAAAATAAAAAAAAGGAGTATTTTTTTTTCATCAAATTATGATTCTGTGAGTAAAAAGTGAAAGTGGATGTGCAGTGGTGAAAAAAGTTACAAATTCTTTACTTTTCTTAAATAGCATTTATTATGAGTTTGGTCACAAACTTTGGCTATATTTATGGTTGTTGGTGAAGAGGAAAAATTTTGTCATATTGAATCTTCTACGTATATTTGTCTTGCATGAAAAAATTTTTTTTTTCTTTTTGGGACAATGTGCATGAGAAGTTAGGTGTCCCAAACGAATGCACCGAAATTACAATTTTCAAAAAATCGTAACTTTATTTCTAGACGTCACAGAGACTTGATTAAAAAAATTCTCCTCTCTACTTTCGCATAGTCTTTCTAAAACATGTAAACAGTATCATCTAAAAAAATTTGTTTTAAGGAGTCTTACTGGCAATAATTTTTGGAGCACCCCTTTCTCCAGCAAATAGCATGGGTCAAAAGTAACTTCCAGTCGTCCCAAAAATACTAGTTGGACTGTAGTTGGTGTGAAGGCTGCAATGCAACCCAGTGGTCTTGGGTTCAAGACTCTTCTTCACAATTAATTATATAACAAATCTTTAATACATTTGTGAGTCCCATGTGTTCCCATTTGGTTTTCCACTGAAATATATGCATAAAAATTGGAAATGCTCAAATAAAAGCGTAGTGGTCAACGTCTCATTATCGGATGTGTTTACCAACAACAGTTCGAAGTTCACTTCACCAAATCCATATACTAATGCCTCAATTTCCTCTCTGTTCTGTGTCACTAAATCTTTTAACACGTTCCTAAAATTGAACAATTTACTGAATTTTACTTGTTTCAATACATAAATTGTGAACTTATTGCGTTTCATGTAGTTCAATGGTTTCCGCCAAATGGTTTTCGCTAATTCATTCATTGCAAAAATATGGAAGCCTATCTAATCCGCTACCTTATGCATATATAAACCGACAACCATTTTTCATACACGGAAATCTAATTCCGGTCCAAACCTCCTTCACTAGTCTCTCTCCAAATTTAAAATTTGAAGAATCACGTATTCTAATAATTCATATAGGTTAGATGAAGTTTCGTTTAAGAAAATTTCCGAAGCGGCACAATTTCCCAAACTACTTTACTAAATGCTTGAAGATACGTCCATATAGTTTGCTTCTTTTCGGGTATATCCCGAACTTTGTATCACAATCTTCATGCGAGATTATTAATTCGTAAATTCATTGATTTACTAGTTAAAGTCAAGGAAAGATGATTCAATCTTGAAATTTTTTTAAATTATTGATCAATATTATAAATATTGTTCAATCACGTGGTGGTTTAATTTGTCTTTGAATGTCAATTAATTCATTTTTCAGTTGAACAATAGTATTTGACGGGCAGTATGGATAGATTGTTGCTTTAACCCAATAAGGTCAAAGGTATTTGAATCAAAGTTTCGTACATTCGGAGATAGCGTGATGCTAGTTGTAATTTTTATCAATTTTACAATTAGTCAGAAATTGACTTTATTAACCTTACTCAACAGAAAGTCATGAGGATCACAAAAAAAGTGGTTCAACCTTATAACGCCACTTCACGTTGAACTGAATTTGCGATCAATGTCAAGATTCAGGATAATACTAGCAAATCAGTCACACATTCCGTGATATGTGACACGCTAATGGAATGATATCAAATTCATAAATGGTTGATTCAGTTTTTGGATGGACATTTTTTATAGACTTAAATTGATTTTCGCCTTCTTTATTTCATCATGATGATGGACCTGTAAAACATTATAAGGACTCTTACAATCATATTATTTTGCAAACGTTGTATTCATTGTTTTATCAGTTCGTTGTCTGAAGAAAGTGCTTTTATTCAATTTTGCTTCAATAAATCTAATTTCTCATAGCCATATTATTGAAATTGTTAGCAAACTTGCGAATAATACTCCACTTTCTCCAGACAACTAACAGAATAATGTAAAGTATACAACTGGCATTACAAATGTGAAAGAAACCCGTTTAATTTCTTTGGATTCATAGCGTATTTGTGTAATTTTAAACCACGGGTTGCCTTATAATTGGTGAGTTAGTTGAACAATTTTTATTGTTGTAGTAACTATATTTTTACGACCACAATGATTCTGAGACTTCACTATTGAGCTAAGTAGACCAAAAGATACTAGTACTAGGTTGGGTTTTGATATAAAATTTTGAAATTGCATTCCTCAAAAATTTTCACTATATTCACTGTCAAGTTTGGTAAAATTTATTCTCTGTTTCTATTGAGAATTTAATTGTGTTAAATATTTAGGATTGCGATTTAGCAGAATGAAATTTACATGCTTTAATTTTTGTTTATTATTTACCAATAGTGAATAATGACTGTATCAACCGATAGGAGTTCCTCAAAAGAAGCTAGTACAACAAAAATCCATTGTATTTAAAGCTTTGTAATTCATTATCTCATGAAGATGTCTTATCATCACTTCTAAAGGAGTGAGNTGTATCAACCGATAGGAGTTCCTCAAAAGAAGCTAGTTACAACAGAAATCCATTGTATTTAAAGCTTTGTAATTCATTATCTCATGAAGATGTCTTATCATCACTTCTAAAGGAGTGAGTATGCTACATGAGTAAATTCATTTAATTCTTCATTCTAACTCAACCAATCGTCATTCCAGTGGAGGTTATTTGGCCAATACAAACATCATAATGATCTTCATCACTATCCTTGTTTCATAATCATATATTTATGCTTCATGTTTTTATCTTGTCTAACTGAATTCAGCAAGTATAAATATTTTTTGAAACAATACATGTGAACAATAGTCTATTACACTAATAACTTTGAGATGTCCACTATACAAGGACTCAGAGTTCCCCTTTTACACTTCGCGTTAAGTCACCATGGGATATTACCAACTGATAAATCAGAGCATAGCCAAATAGAGCCCACAGCAAGCAAAGAAACCCTAAAATTGGTTCAGATTGTAAGAAACTATTTCTATTTCATTGAAGTTGAAGAAATTTAGTTCTTATAATTCTACGTACTCAGATAATACGCCATGGAACTCGAGCTCCAATTGGTCGATTTCTAAACGATCCATTCAGTAATCAAACTATAGACTGGCCAGAAGGATGGGCTGAATTCACAAAGGTAAAAGAGAAAAAAAAAACAATAAATATGTTCAGCTCTGTCTTCAAGTTCTTACTTCTTAAATTGTCATTTCTCGCTTTCCAGAATTTTTTTTCTTATTTAATTTTAAAGTAAGCTGAGGATATTGAGACTTCCATGACATATTTATTCCACTTTCTGTATTTCGTTTTATGTTTATCGGGAGGTTTTTCGGTTTCTAGAAAATGATTTGATAAAGAAAGTTAACAATCAATTGAAGTGAACCAGAAGCGAAAATTCTCAACTCTATACGCATTTTTTTTTGAAAAATATTTATTTATTAGACCGTTTCAATGTCAGTTCTAAAATTTGAACTGTTCTTCCCATTGTAAGTCTTATAACATAGTTTAAAAGTTTTAAAGTTTAACCATATTGTTACAGTTCTAGTGTATTTATATGCGACGTCAACTGTATGATTATTATTTTTATAAATTATTATTATATAATTTATGTAAATGTTGACTTACCTTTGTCTTTAGTTTATTTTCTTTGTTTTCTTACTAATTATGAAAATTATTAAGTTTAGCTTTAGTAAACTTTAGTTTATTTTCCATAATTTCCTTTGTTTTATTATTATAGTATAATAATAGTTTTTTTGTGCACGAAGCACGCTAATGCTCGAAGGGTATAAAAACCCAGAACCTGGAGTCAAAAGATTCATTCTGATTTGGACCAAGCTTGAGTAGCTTAGTCTTACCTTTAGTAGGGAATCAGAATCCTCAACAATGAAAATTGGGAAACTCATTGTTGAGTTAGATTTTTAACTTAAAGTAATTGTTTGTTTATTTTAATAATTTTTATTATCGAACAAAAATTTCTTAACCTCAAAAATCCGTCGGAATTCTGGAACTCAATAAAACTGTTAAAACCCAAAATCCTTCATCAAAACACAATTAACCAAGAAGAATAGTTCAAACATTTTAGCCATAACTTCCAAGAAAATCAACCACAATTGAGTGCGACGTCGCAAAAGGAGATGACAAATCAGACAGACATACATCTCGACAGCGAAATCAGCATCTTTGAAGTTAGGATTTTGCAATGAAAAAATTAAATTGTAAAAAAGCCCCGGGACCGGACAGTATCCCAAATGNTTAGGATTTTGCAATGAAAAAATTAAATTGTAAAAAAGCCCCGGGACCGGACAGTATCCCAAATGACGTGCTAACGAGTTTGGTTTGCTAGTTGATAAGCTAGTTTACCTTAAATTTCAACGTTTATAGTGTAGTAAAACAAAATTGGGGAAAATAAATTCAAGTAATGTCAAATACAGTGAGGAATTTTAGGTAGGAGACAATGATACCCAAGTTCACCCATCCCACCCGTCCTAGACACCATAAACACCATAAACACCATAGTTCCCGTATATGCTGTTTAGTTCGGGTGGGGTGGGCGAACTTGGGTATCATTGTTTCCTACTAAGATTTCCACACTGTATAGTCATTGTGAAGTCCTATCCTCCAAATATTTAAATATTATTGTTTGTGTTCGCAAATATATTATCGACATCTATTAATAGTATTGGTTAAGACAAACACAGGCATTTAAATGTTTACATTAGAAAAAAATGTCATTATACTTTTGTTGGTGAATGTTTACGTTCTAGGTGGAAACTGTCATACTACTTTTCAACTTCATTTGGGAAATAATAACCTACACACTACGAAAACATTAATTTTACTCAAAACAGTATAATTTTCTGGGTATAAAGCAAATTATTGTCATTAAAAATTCACTTCCAAATTATGCAGTATAAAATATCTTGCTGGGAAGATGAAAAAATTCATGAAAAAATAAAGTTTTATATGCTTGGTGTCTTAAGAAGTTTGTTGGAAAGATTATTTCACTACAGCATTACTACTCTTCCACCGATAATATAGATGTTATATTTTTGAAAATGTACTCAGACTCTTATAGTATAAAATTGACGTAAATGTATTATTATTTATTTCAAAGTTAGTTGTGCTAGACGCGCATAGAAGCGCAACAACCATATTCAATTTACGTATCGTACAGCTTGTTTCTCTATCTAAATTCCACCGAAATAATCATATATTAATTATTTCCTCACATTCTAAAAAAAATACGTTTTTTTTTGCAAATTACACTGTTTTAAAAGTTTTCTTTTCTTTTGCTTAAAGGAAATTTTTAATTGTATAATATATTATCGTGGCACAATCGCATCGCCCTTAAGCACGATGTCTTTCGATAAGTTCCCGATTTTTCGAAGACGATATGTCGTGAGACAAAGTAAAGTTTCCGAAAGTAGTCAACAGTGAATATCTCACAATTTTTCGTCACATTTGTTTGATGTTAAAATTCTTGAGATATCGAGCTACGATTACGAGATTTCGTACCGGCCGTTAAAGGTTTTGACATTCAACTCTGAAGGCAGTTGAAGAAAGTGAATTCAAAAGATTCACTATATCTCTCCATGACGGAAAGAAAGTCATTGTGTGAATTGAGTGACGGCCAGAAAAGAATAAAGTGCTGCTATCGTTGGGAATATGTAGTTCTAAATCAGCGTCCACACAATCAACTGAGGTTTGTCACATTGTTTCAAACCTCGACTCCACAGTAAGTGGTACGGTGTCATATGTTTATAAGCATGAATCAAAAACGTTACACCGGTTAGTTTGGCTACGAAAATTGTACTAAGAACAGTGATGGGCACTACCCCATCTGGAGTTGCATATTCGAGCAAGAGGGGAAATCAATAAAAAAAGTTTTCCAATATCAAATTTTTTCTAAGTTGTTTCTGGTTTCTCANTTCGAGCAAGAGGGGAAATCAATAAAAAAAGTTTTCCAATATCAAATTTTTTCTAAGTTGTTTCTGGTTTCTCACTTCATGAGAGATAAAACGACCCGACCTACAATATAGTTCACAGGTACTAGTTGGGACAGCTTTTGCCTCTGTGACACTTTTCTCTGAGGTGAACCGTAAAGGTCACATTTCAATACGAACACATCAATTNACAGCTTTTGCCTCTGTGACACTTTTCTCTGAGGTGAACCGTAAAGGTCACATTTCAATACGAACACATCAATTTCCTCAAAATTTGCGTTTCATCATGACATGAACGGTTCACAACAGAAATGGCATGTTTCTCAAAGATCAATAACGCTGTATTGGCTGGTAGCAGACGTATTGAAATTAAGTTATATGGAATTGTATGGAAAGTGAAGGAGAAGGTTACAAAGGAGAAGGACGAACCATAGTTTTCAAAATCAAGAAGATGATGACCATCACATTGGTACTCAATTTTGACACGATTACTAATTGATTTTGTCACCTCGTTCCCATACGAGTATATGCACTTGGTTTGCCTTGGAGTTGTGAGACAGCTTGTTAGACTTTGGATCAAAGGTAAACCACGTGTGTTTTGACTTAGCTCTCGTGATGTGTAAGCAATTTCTACAGCGCTTATCAGCCGCAGACCAAACATACCGGTAAAATTTAACAGAAAATCAAGGTCTTTACGCGAGCTAGACCGTTGGAAAGCGACCGAGTTTTGGCAATTTCTACTGTACACTGGACCGGTAGTTTTAAAAGATATTCAGCCCGAAAGTCATTATCAATTTTTCCTTTGCCTTTCTTTGTCCATTCGCAATCTGGCCTAGAAAAAACTATGTATTGTATACGACGAATGAAAAAAGCATGTATCGTACAATGTACATGGCTTGGTGCATTTGAGCGATGATGTCAAAAATTTACGACCACTTGGCAGTTTCAGCGCATTCAGATTTCTCTTGGTCAGCTAAAAGGAGTGTTGAAAAAACCAAATAGTTCGCTTGCTCAAATTCATCGACGATTCAGCGAAAAAGAATTCATGTCATCATTTCCTGCGAAGATATTAAGTGAAAGTGACCTTCCGTTTCCAATTCTTATATAGCCTAATTTGGACCGGCTAATACACTAAAAGTATTAAACAATATAAATGTGCAAAATTTAAAACATTTACATTAACTCTAAAAACTGGGAATAATTTTTTTATCCTGAACAACGATGAACTAGCTATAGCTCGAAACTTTGTAATAAGGAAGGAAATACAACAGTTATGAAAAGTGTTTTCAAAAGTAAATTTTCATTTTTTAACTGTCCTGGCAGCTCTGGAGCTTTCTTGATACTTGGTCAATGAAGCTACCAGTGAAACATTCCAGTGGCCGCTGACAAGCATTAAGTGTAAGTGTGTATCAATCCAAGATATGAAGTGTTTGATAGAAAGGGACCTTTCTCCACTTTCCCTTGCGTCCCTCTCTTCCACTGCCTAGACGACAGGCGCCCCCTTGAGGAGTCTGAAGTCTGGTTCCCATGCCTTACAAAATCTAGCATTTTCATACTCCTGGAAATCTGTGATTTCCAGGAGGGCGTATAACTGTGTTCCCAGCCCGTGTCTCGTCAACATCTCTCCCAAGACAGTTTATTAGGAATCCCATTTTCCCAATTTTCGTCCTCTGATAGTTTGACCTCTGACCTAACCCTGCCATAGACGATTCCCCGAACCCCTATCCCATACCCAATCTCCACCATATCCCCTATTCCGGCTAACAGAAGGAGGATATAGTGCATTACAATTAATACATTTACCATTGTGAGAATTGTTCGCAATAGTCAACTTCACGAAGGAAGGGAATATTGCTATTGTGCCTACAAACTGGATTGACGGAGACAAGAGCAAATGGCCTCCATACCCTACTTGGTCTTGTAAATTTCAAAAATCAGTGAAATCTATGGAAACTACGGCGACTAATTGGTTTGAATATTACGTGAAAATAATGAAATGGTTTGGTAAAAACATTTAAATTTGTGTTTTAGTTAATTCACGTATGAAGATACAAGGCGTACCAAGTGCAATTGACAAAATTTATAACGATGCTATATAAAATAGTAAAAGTTTATTACTTACAAATTTAAATTGTAAATTGTAAAGTAACTGTAAAGTTTAAGTATTCTAGTTTTTGCGACACAAAAATTAATGGTTTCTTATTTAAAGAAAATCATATAAAATACGTTAATCAGCCTTCCAATTCACAACGGTTCATGGACTCATGATGTAAGGCATTTTATCTTTTTAGAATTTAAACTTATCCACACAATATGGTACAGCCTGTACTTGGTTTAGAAATACATGCTAATTTCAAAAAAACTTTCTTCAAAGTATGGAAGGTTTACCCAAATTTTAAACAAAAATATAAACAAATTTTGGTTTGTTCCATAAAATAATAAGAAAATACGACATTGTGGGCTTGACACAAAGATATTTTTGCAGATAATTTAGGGTATGACTGGATTTCCATGACGATTAAAGAAGATTCGATCAAAATCTGAACAGAATAGTTTGATGGATTCTAGAAAAAATAAAAAATTTTTAATAAGGAGTACGGTGAGTCCGAAGATAACACAATAGGGAGTGTAATGCGTAATGTATTATTCATACTCTCATTGTTATTTTTCGTTTCTTTTGTTAGACAAAATTGTCACCAATGAGATATTTGAGAAGACATCGAAGGAACCAAAGAAACGAGTCAATTGAATATATACAAAATTAATTTCTAAATAAATAAAGAATAAGGTGTACGACTGGTTTGTAGAGCAACATCTAAAAAATTTGCGAGTCTTCTTCCCTACAATTCAGAAAAATGGCAGGTCAATTTCCCTTACGATGAAAACAGAAAAAAACTTTCAAGAGAAGTCGGGGTTGGGCTTAACCATTCTTTTAAAAAGCGGCTTGTCTATTCGTAATAGGACAGCATTCGCGGAAATGAGTGCAAATGACTTGAGTCAAGAATTGGATTTTTACATCATGTATGCGTCAAACAAAATCCATCAGAACAACATCTCTTGCTGAGAAATCATCGCCTAAGGTTAGACATGCTGNATGTATGCGTCAAACAAAATCCATCAGAACAACATCTCTTGCTGAGAAATCATCGCCTAAGGTTAGACATGCTGAACAGTATTGTAGAAATTAGTGCAGAAAATTCATATAAATTTTTGTATTTAAATAATGTGCAAATTCCAATAGTGCGCGGAGTTGTCTATTAGTGTGCGGGTCTCCGAGAGCCAAAATTAAATAGTTGTCCGGGTCAATATTAGAATTTTTACGGTATGGCTAAGTAAGCATACACAAGGATAGTGAATGTATGTTTCTTCCAACACCCTTCCCCCTCTCAATCACGATTAACAATTTTATCCATTTCCATCGACACCGGTTCAGGCTGGGCGATTACAGATATGTGCATCTTTTTGTTTCTAATCCAAGTGAAGATGTGAGCAGCGGTAAAAAAAACAGCAATGATTGTGACGACATTAGTAACCCAGGTTAGGTGGTGCTCAGTCATCAAGGGAGGTACTTCTGCTTCAGCAGTGAGAGATGATCAAGAAGTGACTAAGATTAGCCTTAGGTTGGAGAGGCCAATTTTTTGTCATCGTAAACAGTGGGTCAGCTGTTTCCTGATGACCCAGATGGAGCGCTGTTCCAATGAACTCAATGTCATTTATCTAGAAACTTGTTGTTATTGAAAAAATAAAGACATCATCTGGGCATAGGTGATCAAGTTTGAGGCTTGATTTGAGCAAAGTTCACTTTGTTAATGGATGTGAGATTTCGCAGCTGTCTATCAAAAAATATTTTGGCTCTTCTGGGTGGTTGGAGTGTGGTAAATAGCCTCCAATCGGTGAGGATCACATCGTGAAACTCATCTGCATGAAATCACAACGGCGTACTGAAGCCATTGAGCGGGCAGTCATCATTGCAGGGTAGGAAAGAATTGAAATAGTTAAAAAATGGAGTGTAAATTTTTCCCAATGTCATCTGTCAGTTTGATTTCCGGATTATGTGTTTTATCGTCATTAGACGAGTCATAAGATAAGATATTGTGAAACTTGAAGTGTCAAATTTTTTCTTCAATTCCTGATAATCGTTCTCGTGCTCTTCCAATTTGTGCACGATGTTATTGACGTTGTGTCTGATATTTTCAATCTCATTTCCTGGAATAACATCAATCAAGAGGAATGGTTCTGTCATTTTAATAAACTCTATGTCCAAGAAACCATCAGTGATGCGACGTTGCAAAAGATAATGAACCAAAACCCAGTGTTTGATAAAACTTTAGACAGCGACATAAATATTTTTGAAGTAAGATTAGCAATTAAAAAATTGAAAAATAAGAAAGTGCCAGGGTCGAATCAATTACCAAACAAAATTTGGTAACTACTATCATCAAAAGCGACAAATACACTTACGGAAGAACTTAACAGAGTATACCTTAAAGGAGTGGTACCGCCGAATTGGGTAGACAGGACTTCCATTCTGTATTTATCATTCGTATGAACTCTTTGATACATCTTTCTGACTCATCCTTAGTTTTAATAAAGTAGGCTGATCAAAACAATGCTGTTTCATCCATCAGAAGGAGGAAATACTGGGAGTNATCCTTAGTTTTAATAAAGTAGGCTGATCAAAACAATGCTGTTTCATCCATCAGAAGGAGGAAATACTGGGAGTTGCTGATTGAGTGGTTTGCGTGGATTAATTTTTCTGGTTTCGCATTATGGGGTAGTTTACTTACTGGAAACTGTTTCAGAGTTACCTTACCAAAGTATGCAGCGCCCTTGCTATTTCTTTTCGTAACATTTCAAATCATTTCTATGCTAGTACTCCCTCTGACAAAAGCCTAACGGCACATGGGATNATCCTTAGTTTTAATAAAGTAGGCTGATCAAAACAATGCTGTTTCATCCATCAGAAGGAGGAAATACTGGGAGTCGCTGATTGAGTGGTTTGCGTGGATTAATTCTTCTGGTTTCGCATTATGGGGTATTTTACTTACTGGAAACTGTTTCAGAGTTACCTTACCAAAGTATGCAGCGCCCTTGCTGTTTCTTTTCGTAACATTTCAAATCATTTCTATGCTAGTACTCCCTCTGACAAAAGCCTAACGGCACATGGGATAAAAAAACATTCGAAATAGTACATTCTTGCCATTTATCTTGGATGAGAGCTTCAAGACTGACCCTTCCAACTCCCAGAGCTTTTGCCTTCTCCAAATGAGTTAGAAATACAGATTTGAGCGTTTCAAATTCAGTGTAATCTTGATACCATCTTTTGTCTTTCGTCATCTTTTGTGATGTGTTGAGTAGCTCCAGAATCGCTAATCCAACACAGGTTTGGTTTTTCACTTACTTCGCTGAACAGCATAAAAGCATGGGAAGACTAACCAGATTTTTCAGCTTCCCCACTGTTCCGCATTAACTCATGCTGCTGATGAGGAGCTATTCTACTTCTTGGTGAAGAATCTTGACTGTGTTTCTTATTGAATCGCGGGATGTTTTTGTTTCAGACTTTTTTGATGCGGGTTATACAAGATGGCGGGTTATACAAGATGGCGGGTTATCTTGGATAAAAATCACGCGGGGTGAAATTTTCACAACTTTTGTTAAAAATTAAGCTAACAAACACGGCGCACAATGGCACGGTATTTATGGTGGTTCTTAACATTGTACATTAACATCAAATATAATGCTGCAGTCGAATATTTGGTGCCAACGAATACACCGTGCTCTGCCGGGCTTGTTTTCCTAGCTAAGTATAGTTCTTGCGTGTTAAGAAAAGAGATTGTAATCCTCTAACCATGAGTCAATTCCAAATCGCAAAGTCACAAATTAAAATAACATGATCATCTATTCTATCTACTCTCTCATTTCTGTGTGGAAAAAATTATATCTTTCAATCTATTGTTGGCTTCTGTTTATAGAATTATAAATATAAAAATACTTTATCCAGATGAAAGTAGTTATTTAGATATTCAATTGGAATATAAAGGAAACAATGTGAAACCTTTTTTTACACTGCATGAGCATACTTTATGCGGAGTTATCCAACTTTGACGACTGTAACATAGTGTTGCCAAGATTTTAACATAGTGTTTGTGTGGTGTTGTGCTTCAGCTATAGGAAATTCTTAGTTGCCAAATGTACTTCGTAAAATTACTGTTTACGCAATTAAAACAAAGTGGTAAAAGAGTTTGGATAATCCTATATAGCAAAGAATTAAATATGAAATTAGGAATGTAGAAAATAGAAATTGAAAATTTTAAAATTGACAAATGTTTTGTCGGAGACTTACTCTCGTTTTATGGTTGCGTATTCTTTGTTTTAGCGTTGTCATAACGCGCTCCACCCGTTTTTGAACTTATTTATGCTTTCTCTAATCATTTATGTAAAGATTTTTTTGTATCTAGTATGCGATTGATTGTTTAAGTAAAGCATAAATTAGAATGGAGGAATTGAATACTGTAAAATTAATTTTAATTCTTCCGTGCTTTACTTAACAAGTGTAAAATCTTGTTAATTTTGTTAATAAACTAAAGAGGAAAAAAAAACAAAAAAAATATTAAAACTTTCATCAGCTTTCTTCTAAAAATTAAGTAGCTCATTCTGTTCTATGCGTCATTAAATAATATAACTTATAAAAAAATGGCAAGTCAAAAGAAGTTGCCTGGATCAGGATTGGAGATTCGCTTATAATGAATGATAAATTTATATGCATAGTGATTAATCTTTTTTTGCATTCACTTTCTCCAATTTTACCGTAGCTCCTCCTAACCTATGGTGTTGCTAGCAATAGGGTGTGAAAAAATGACGTCATGCTTTCTAGGGTGCAAAAAAAAACTTTAATCACACCGTACATAAAACGGAACTTAACTTAACCGACATAAATTATGATAATATGTGATTTCTTAAATTTTTAATTTGGAGAAAGACGAGTGAAGGAAGTTTGGACCGGAATACAATCTAAGTGCATGAAACAGCGTCGTCGGCTTTTATATCCGTCCGGCAGCGGACTGAACACGGGTCAACATTTTCGCCTTTGTATATAGTTCTTGGCTGAAACCATTTAAATAAATGAACATAAAAAGTCAATAATTTTGATTTTGAAACAAGTAAAATTGAGTAAATTGTTCGATTTTATGAACGTGTCAAAAGAGACAGAGACACGGTGAAAACAGAGGAAAATAAAATATTAGCACCAATTGTCTTTTATATCTTGATCAATTTGCAAAGTAAAACAAACCTGACCTTGACTTTCTGACAACGGCGAATCAAAAACTCATTCAAATTGCACCTTCCTATATGGGATTTACCGACAAGTTGGTATTCCGACTCGAAATAACATATAGCGGAAAACTCTTTCGCGCCTTTTTCCCACGAATCATTCACCTTTACTCAAACACTGCTAACATCTAATTAACTTTATCTAATTAAATTTTCTATTAATATTAAATTTTTAATAGTGTAATCCATAAGCTGATTCTGACTCCCAAAGTTATTGGGAGTAAGATGTCATTTGATGACTTTGAATTCTTCGCGTTAAGAGTCAGAGTAACAACCAGTGTGGAAAGCCTCTGGGGTAAAGCAAAAGAGTTTGAGTGTAGGAATTTCGCGATTTCGTGATGTAGACAATTTTCAAATAAAAGCTGGTTAGTAAGTTATTAGTGCACACAAACTTAATCACATTGAATTTATTTCAGATAATACAATAATCAAATTTTAAAGAAACATTTTTAACAAAAATTTTGTGATCTACTTCCACCATTAAATAAATAAAAATTAAATTTTAGATTCCCCTACCCGATATTCTATGTCTTTTATTACGTGACTGTGAGTCAGAGTCAGAGTCGATTTTCAAAAATCAAGGAGTCAGATTCATGACTGCGAGAGTCGACTCCCAACGTTCAGAGTAAGTGTGGCATGCTAAATACTTGCTCTGCTTTCACGAAAGCAACAGCACAATCTCTCCTTCCGATATTGGTATGCCTAATGAAAAGTGGAAGCTCTTGCTTTGCTTTCACTCTCACCGAGAGAAAAAAAAATCACACTCTCACTTTCATTCATATACCGTATTTCTCGGTTTAAATCCCCTAGGGAATTATTATTTGAAGCCGGGCCAAAGGTGGAGAATTATTTTGAAGGAGGAATTATTTCGAAGTGGGAAATTTATTTCGAGGTGGGGAATTAAATTGAGAAATACGGTACTTAATAAAAAAGTAAAGCAAAGGACTTTGCTTTCATTGCTTCTCTGACTTTCAAATACGAAGTCAGGGATCGAGTGGACTTCCGCTATAAAGTTTGCTACATTTTCCATTAGCATGTCGCTTGCAAGGCTGGAACGACTTGAAAAATGATTGAATAGGAGTAGGTAAAACGCTGCTTTCACTAAGTAGACTATGGGACAGACAAAACCCACTGGAGTTTCAAGATAATATTCAATTCAAAGCAAGGTATCATTTGTTTACAGAAACTGCAGTTTTAATCGAACTAGTGAAAACTGAATTGAACGCTTCAATGAAAAGAGGAGCACAAATTCCGTCAGCCCTACAGGTTCTAATTTCATTGCAATTTTTCGCTAAGGGCAGTTTCCAAATTGTAATGGGTGACTTGCACTCTATTACTAAACCTACCGTCGCGAGAATTGTGAAGCGTGTGGTGCGAACGCTACCAAAAAACGTTCTCAGTTTGTAAGGTACCCTACGTTTGGGGAAGCAAATGTTGCCCGTGTAAGGTTTTACACAATTGCAAAATTTCCAGGTTCCTTGACAACAGCGAGATCGGTTCTTTATATTAACAGTCAACCGCTGTCTGTGTTGTCAACGAACCTTGACGATACCGGTGTTTTTCCAAAAATAATAGCTGATACCGACGCCGATACTTTTTAAGAGAAAAGCCGATATCTATACTCCTCTAAAATTAAATGTAGATCCTGATCCTATAAATATCGTGGTGACTAAACCCAATACTGTTATCGGCTTTGGAACACTCATTAGAGATGATTAATTTTACGTGTTTCTTCGCGTTGAATTGCAAAATTGTTCATGTCTTCTTAAGCTGCTCCCCAGAGCGGCGCTGATCACCCAACTGGCTGCAAAATTCTTGGCTGATGTCTTCTCTGATTTCAAGTTTCTTGTTGATTTGAACGTGATTAAATCCGTTTGTTTCGATTCAACTATAGACTTACGCAATAAATAATTCTTTCCCAGCCTTACTGATAGGTGTATTCTACTTCATGGTCACCTGTCTCATCTGACTCACTTATGATTGAGTGAATGAACGGCAACTACTTATCTACTAACCATTAACTTGATTTACTGTGTCAATTACTATGAAAAACTATTGTTTTCAAACTTTACAAAATCAAATGAATTTGAACATGGCGCCTTTTGAGTCACAATTATCTCTTGCTTTACTTTCACTGCTGTGAAAGTAAAGCAAGAACACGAACTTTGCAAACCAAAAAAAAAACATTTTCATTAATAAGTATGTGGATGAAAGTGGAGTTGAAGTTTATTGGCTTTCTTTACTTTGCGAAGTCATGCTTCACACTTTCAGGAAAGCAAGCATTTAGTATACCACCCTAAGAGTCATGAATCTCAAAGTTAAAGGCTCTGACTCACGCCAAACTGGGACTCATGGGTAAGGTGGCAAATGACTCTGACTCAGTGACTCTGAGTCACGTGACTCTGACTCTGACTCATCGATTTCTCGGAGTCACTGGTTTTTGGTTACTCTGACTGAGCCGTCACTCTGAGTCACCTGACTCGTGACTCTTGCTTATCCAACTTATTAAAGTGACTCTGAGTCGTGACTCACTACCAAGAGTCATGACTCCGAAGCAGCAAAGCGTTACTGCTTAGTTCTTGCCATTTTTGTACTACCCAATTCTTTTCAACTCCCGTAACCGACAACCAATCTGAGAGTGGGAGTTTGCTGCCGCGCAGCTCGTGTTTAGTTTGAAGCACACTTGTAACTTACATCACTACACATCGAAATCGAACTCCAGATTTTAATAAAAATCTAAATTCAACGCTTCAAAAATTTAACTCACAATTAGAATCGAAGTAGACAATAACCATTTGAAATAGAAATGTAAGTTGAAATCAATGATTAAAAGAACCACGGATTCTAAACCATAATTCATATTTTAAAATAGTTTAGATTTAAATCCATGGTTCTAAGTTTCTCAAAATCAAAATCCATAACATTTCAGGCCATCGAAATTGAAATATACTTAGACCTGGAGGTAAGTTTCAAGCATGTATATAACGGAGTTTTCTTAAAATAGACAAAGGTTTATACTTAAAAAAAAAATTCATAATTTTAAGGTACTCGAATTCGAAATCCGTTATTCGAAGAAGATCGAAATCAAAATCGAAATTTAATTCAACTTTTCAGTCGAAATTGAAATCAAAGTTTAAGTCTCGGTACAAACTGTAAACTAAATCGAAATTCAACATTAATCATTCGTAATCGAAAGCCAAAACTTTTCAGTCGTTCGAAATTTTGAACTTAGATTTCGAGCTAATTTAGAAGTGCGGTTTGATAATTACGCAGTAAAAGATGAGTTAATTGAACAAAGTCAATAAAATAACAAAAGTTCAAAACATTCCGATCTGTTCAATCATCGATTATTTTGATAGACTTGACACGAAAGGATCAGTGTAAATTATGAGCTAATTTAATTTTAAATCAGATCAAAAATAAAGAAGAATTTCAAAAATTTATTTAAGAGTCTATTTATTTAGCGTTTGTTTCACTCATTTTGAGATTTGAACGCGTATTATGCTCATTTTATTGTATAAATAAAAGTATAAAATTTTTGTGAATCTGAGTCACTGAGTCTTGACTCAGTCACACAGTCATGATTTTGAGTTACCTGACTCTGACTCAAGCTGCAGGGAGTGATTCTATAATAGTCACTGAGTTAGGCNGTATTATGCTCATTTTATTGTATAAATAAAAGTATAAAATTTTTGTGAATCTGAGTCACTGAGTCTTGACTCAGAGTCACAGAGTCATGATTTTGAGTTACCTGAGAGACTGAGTTCGACGTCCCTCACTAAGATATTATCAGTGACTCAATCCCTCATTGAGTCATTAAAATTCATGACTCTGACTCAGTATGAAAATGGGAGTCAGTGAGTCATGACTCTGAAGAGAATGGGAGTCATTTGCAACCCTACTCATGGATAACAATAATCTTTAATTGTCTATCATTAGTACATTTTTAGAAATTTCATATTTATGTATTGTGTCAATCAATACATGTACCCGACTATGNGACTCTGACTCAAGCTGCAGGGAGTGATTCTATAATAGTCACTGAGTTAGGCTCATTGAGTCATTAAAATTCATTATTCTGACTCAGTATGAAAATGGTAGTCAGTGAGTCATGACTCTGAAGAGAATGGGAGTCATTCGCAACCCTACTCATGGATAACAATAATCTTTAACNTGGGAGTCAGTGAGTCATGACTCTGAAGAGAATGGGAGTCATTTGCAACCCTACTCATGGATAACAATAATCTTTAATTGTCTATCATTAGTACATTTTTAGAAATTTCATATTTATGTATTGTGTCAATCAATACATGTACCCGACTATGGCCAACCATGTGAGGGAGTTTTAGTTAAGCTGAGAAAGTAGGATTTTTATATTTGGAAATCTTTTCGCGTTGCGCTGAAAAGCTGGACAGCATATAAAAGACAATCAGTATATGAATTTGGTTTAAAAGTGGACTTCAAACTGTTGTTGAGAAACACATCCATGAGAATTTGACTACTACGCTCGTAATTTGAGTATATTGAATTTTTATTCATATATTTCTGTTGGAAAACTCTTAAAAGTCAAAAGATAATTGGATTATTTTTCTGTGCGCATGGCNTTTTATTCATATATTTCTGTTGGAAAACTCTTAAAAGTCAAAAGATAATTGGATTATTTTTCTGTGCGCATGGCCAGTACAAGCGAATTTTAAGAAGCCATTGGCACTTGGAATTCACAAATGCATATTTAACCATCAAGTTACGCAGTAAAATGAATTGTCCTAGTACGCAAGCGCAGTGGCTAAATTGTTCTTTCGACATTTGAGAATTAAAATTTATATTTATTAACTTTTAATTTGAAAGAACATTTAGGAGACGTGGAGAAGAGGACAAGCTAGAGGAAAAGGAAATTGGACAACTTGAGAGAATCAAAGTTCAACTCCCTATCTTTAGGATTTATTTTTTTGTCCTTTCTCATTTGAGTACGTCTTTAAGAAAATGTCCAAAGAAAAACAATTTTCCAAACTACTTTCCTAAATACTTGAACATACAGGGTGTTTAACATTTTTTTNAATGTCCAAAGAAAAACAATTTTCCAAACTACTTTCCTAAATACTTGAACATACAGGGTGTTTAACATTTTTTTTGCACCCTAGAAAGCATGACGTCATTTTTTCACACTCTTTTGTTGGCAGCAGCATGAGGTGGGAGGAGCTACAATGAAATTGGAAAAAGAGGGTGCAAAAAAAGATTAAACACCCTGTATACGACCATATAGTTTGTTTCTATATGTAATTACTTTGTAATTACAATCTTCATGTGAGACTATTAATTCGTCAATTCACTGATTTACCAATTAAATTCAAGGGAAGGTGAGTAAACCTTCGGAAACTTTAAAATTCCAAATCTGCACCGGATCAATTCGCTGTTCACTTAATTAGTTTGATCCCATTCAGACCAGCAAACTTGGCTACAAGGATAGTGCTAAGGTTGTAAATGCTGGTAAAAACTTCCAACCCAATATTACTGTACGACTTTGCATTTAGGCGTGAAAATATTGATCAATCACGACGTAATGGGATGTAAAGATACGTGCAATGGAGGTGTGATTTGTCCTTGAATGTCAATTAATTGATTATTCAGTTTAACGAGAGNATGTAAAGATACGTGCAATGGAGGTGTGATTTGTCCTTGAATGTCAATTAATTGATTATTCAGTTTAACGAGAGTATTTGACAGGTAACATGGATAGATTGTTCAAGGTCAAATGTGTTTAAATCAATGTTACCTACACTCGGAGATAGCGTGATGCTAGTCGTAGTTTTTATCAACTTCACAATTAGGCAGAAATTGATATGATTAANTACACTCGGAGATAGCGTGATGCTAGTCGTAGTTTTTATCAACTTCACAATTAGGCAGAAATTGATATGATTAATCTTACTCAACACAAAGTCATGAGGATCACAAAGAAAGTTACTCAACCTTATAACACCACTTCACTTTGAATTGNTCTTACTCAACACAAAGTCATGAGGATCACAAAGAAAGTTACTCAACCTTATAACACCACTTCACTTTGAATTGAATTTGCGATGAATGTCAAAATTCAGGGTAATACCAGCAAATCAGTCAAACACCCCGTGATCATTGATACACTAATGGAATGACATCAAATCCATAAATGTTGTCATCCATAATTTAGTTTTTGGTTGAATATTTTTATNGATACACTAATGGAATGACATCAAATCCATAAATGTTGTCATCCATAATTTAGTTTTTGGTTGAATATTTTTATGGATCCAAATTGATTTTCGCTTTCTTTATTTCATCATGATGATGGACCTGTAAAGCGATATAAGAACTCTTACACGCAAATTATGTTACAAACGTTGTATTCGTTGCTTTCTCCGTTCTTTGGCTCAAGAAAGTGCAATGTATTAAAAGTGAATTTTGTTTCAATAAATATAAATTTCTCATAGTAATATTATTGAAAACGTTATTAAATTCGCGAATAACTCTCCAGACAACTAACAGAATAAAGCATAGTATACAACGGGGATTACAGATGTTTAATTTCTGTGGGTTCTTAGCGTATTTGTGTGATTTTAAACCACAGGTTGCCTTTTAATTGGTCAGTTAGCTCAATAATTTTTATTGTCGTAAGTATACTTTTACGACCACGATGATTTTGTGACTTCACTATTGAGCTAGTAGACCAAATGATGAAGTTTTGATAAATTTTGACTATACAAATGACTACGAAAGTTGTTGATATAAAATAAACTTAGCATTGCATTCCTCAAACTCTTTCCATATATTCAGTATCAACTTTGGTACAATTAAGTTTAATTTTCGTTCAGTAGTTCAAGTTTTCCACCTATCTACAAGTCGCAGAACATATGCTCCATACTTACACTGGATCTATTAAAATTGTCTGCTTCTATTGAGAATTTAATTGCGTTGAATGTTTAGGATTGTGATTTGGAGGAATGCAATTTACTTGCTTTAATTTTTTTATTTACCAATAGTGAACAACGACTGCATCAACCGATGCGAGTCCTTCCAAATAAGCTTGTACAAGAGAAACTCATTGTATTTATACTTTATGTACTCCATTATCTCATTGGCATGTCCTAACCATCACTTCAAACTTGTGAGTCTTCTACATGAGTAAGTCTTTTAATTCTTCATCCTAATTCAACCAATCATCTTTCAAGTGGATGATGTCCGGCCAATAGAAACATCATATGACTTCCATAACTATCCTTGTTTTGTAATCAATTATTTAAGTTTTAGGTTTATATTTTAATCTTGCCAAAGTTAGTTCATTTAAAGTATAAATATTTCTTGAAACCAAACGTGTGAACAATAGTCTATTACACTAATTGCATTGAGATGTCCAAATTACCAGGACTCAGAATATCCTTCTTGCTCTTCGCGTTAAGTTACCATGAGATATTACCAACTGCTAAATCAGAGCATAGCCAAATAGAGCCCACAGCAAGCAAAGAAACGCTAAAATTGGTTCAGATTGTAAGAAATTATTTCTATCTCATCCAAGTTAAAGAAATTTAATTCTCATAATTCAACTAACTCAGATAATACGCCATGGAGCTCGAGCGCCAATTGGTCGATTTCCAAACGATCCTTACAAAAATCAAACTCTATACTGGCCAGAAGGATGGTCTGAACTCACAAAGGTAAAAATCAAACAATCAATGTTTAAAATTGTTTTCAAGTTTTTAATTCTTAATTATATCTTCTCGCTTTCTTAAAAAAATTTTTTCTCTTTTATTATTTTACCGGAAGTTATAATATTGGATGTATTTAGACATATTTAGACATCTGTTCGTACTACATTTTATGTTTCTTGGAAGTTTTTTTGTGGTTTCTAGAGAATGATTTGATAAAGTAAACTAAGAATCAACTGAAATGATCAAGAAGCGAAAAATCTTAAATCTATGGTTGAATCCAGGGATTGCATTAGGAAGCGGTGGCTGACCGCTATTTCCTAGTGTTACCTCCCTTTAATAATTTCATTATTAAAAACCCAATAATAATAATTATGATAATAAACCTAAAAATGTACAAAAATAAAAGAGAACCTAACAACAAAACAAAAAGTAAGTGAGGTACAACTTGAAAGTAACAGGGGAAGATAGGTGTCTGCCAGCTTTGCCTAAATCCAACCAATACAGGGAATTAAAAATTGAATGTTCATTTTTTTAATAATTATGGTCTAATTTTGCTTCATTTCAATGAATCAAGGTCGGTTTTTATCAGCATTTGGAACTCGGGAAATATTTACGTAAACGATATGATGGGTTTTTGCCACAGAAATACTCAAAGTTTGACTTCCAGTGTGATAGTACCGATGTTGACAGAGCTATCCAAAGCGCCGAAGCTAATGTGGCAGCATTATACAAATTTCCTCCAATTGTAACAGAATTAGGATTTCTTGAACCCATCTGGCAATTTGTCCCTATTCACACAATCCCTTTTTCTAGCGACACTGTAAGTTCATGCTGAAGCTTTTCCATACTTTCTATTCAAATATCTAACTTTTAATTTATCATCTTCAGTTATTCAACAATAAAGGAAATTGTCCACGATACCTTACACTGTTCCGTGACGTCTATTCCTTGAATGTTCAACAATACTCTATGCAAAATGCAGAATTTCTACACTTTGTATCAAAGAATGGAGGGTTTGATAACAAAGAAGACTTTGGTAACTCGATGAAAGTACAAGATTCTCTCCTAACAGAGGTAAAGAAATATTTACAGTTAGTGTCAAGTATAACTTCTGTTTGCAGAGAAAAAAATTGTTTTAGTGAAAATTATGGAGAAGTAGATTATAGAACGGAATATTAATTATATTTTTGGGTTCAAATAATTTTAGTTGAACTGCAGCTGTCAGTATATACTATCTTGGAAGTTGTAAAATTTTTTGTTTGTTTTATGCCAAAGACTCGTTTTATTTAAAATCAAATGTGATACATCTTTCTTTAAAGATGGGAAGTTAATTTATTTTTATACGAACTAGAATATTCATAAACTAGCACTGCCTGATTGGGCTACGGATGAAGTTGTTGCAAGACTTGACAATTTAAAAGCGCTCACCTTTGAATGGGAAATACAAACCGAACAAATGAAAAGACTTAGAGTACAGGGACATACAGCACTTCTAAATCGTTCTTTTGACATTTTAGATAATTACTACTAGCGAAATTTTCGTGAAAATTTTTTATCAGAAATTTGAGATTCTTTCTTTCTTCCATACCAGAGTCAAGATACCCGAATCCGAACCCCAGCCCAGACACCAAAATATTTCCAATCGGAACGAGTCGGAAAATATACAGTACAGTTTGCTTCTATGGTAGAAAGTATTTTAAAGATTAGTTTCTTTTTTTAGGTTCTTTTTTATTATTTTAGTTTATTTTAGTTTTTTCTTAGGTTTGTTTTTTCAGCTTTTTTTTAGGTTTTTGAAGATTTTTTAGGTTTGAAGGTATGCCAGTTTTTAAGGTCTATTTTTAGTTTTATTTTAGGCTTTTTTAAGGTTTTCTTTAGGTTTTTATTTAGATTTTTATTTGTTTTTTGAAGATTTTTTAGGGTTTTTAGTAGCATACCTTCAAACCTAAGAAAACCTAAAGAAAAGCTAAAAACAGAACAAAAAACATATATAAAAACCTAAAGAAAAACTAAAAAAGCTAAAAAAATTAAGAATAAATCTTAAAATTTGGCATACCTTCAAACCTAGAAAACCTAAAAAATAAACCAAGAACAAAAAACAAATCTTAAAAAACAAACCTAACAAAAAAAATCGAAAAAAAAAAAAAAAAATTTTAAAGAAACTGGCTACCTTACAAACAAACTGTACTGTATATTTTCCTACTGGTTCCGAGGAGTTGGATTTCGGTGGACGGTGCTGGAATATAGGAATGGGGTATCTTGACTCAGGTTTCTTCCATTCTGAATTGCTGTTGTCACTGTGACGTTTTAGTTCACTTGGATTCATGTTCAAACTCGCTCATTCCATGTTTGAGATATTCGGCCGAATATTCGTCCGAAGCTTCGTCATGAGACCCCGAATACGAATATCTGTATTCTTCGGAAAAATAGGCCGAATATTCGTTCGGACGAATATTCGTTACATCCTTACTTTATGCCAAAGACTACTTTTATTTAAAATCAAATGTGCATCATGTTTCTTTAAAGATGGGAAGTTAATTTATTTTTATACAAACTAGAAATTTCATAAATATACACTGCCTGATTGGGCTACGGATGAGGTTGTTGCAAGACTTGACAATATAAAAGCGCTCACCTTTGAATGGGAAATACAAACCGAAGAAATGAAAAGACTTAGATCTGGTCCTATGATAAAAATGTTGATTGAAAATTTCAAAATAAGAGCAAATATCTCAGAAGACTTGTCGCCAGACGACTCTACATTTCAATACCTGGAGCCATTTCGAAAAATGCGACTTTTTTCAGCCCATGACTGGACTATTACAAATTTGCTAGTTCCCTGGGGAATATATGACTGGAATATCCCTCCATTTGCTTCTGCTGTTATGATTGAACTTCATAAGAAACCCAGTCATCCAGACTTTATAGTTGAGGTATTAACTTATTAAATGAACTGAATGGTTTTAAACAAATTTTTAATTTTTTTTTAATTTGTTCATAAATTCAAGGTTTACTATAGGAATGACACAACTAAAATACCATATCTTTTGGAAATAAAGGACTGTGGAACTCCTTGTTACCTGTCCAAGTTAGAAGAAGTTTCTAGTCAATTTATACCAACGGATTGGGAGAGTGAATGCCAAGTCAATTCTAGTGTACCAATTTTGTCAAAAGACGCAAATACTTTTACTCCAGAAGAGTTCAATCAATTGTTTCAAGGTTGGTGTATTTAGCTAAAATTCTTATTATTATATTTTGGATTTCTAATTAGTATTTTGATTTTGAACATTGTAGGAGGATGGTCGATTACAACTACACTGATGGTGCTAGTACTAGCGGGGACTATAATAGCAGCAACCGTATTTGTGTCGAAACGGAAAAGAACCAGAACAAGTATTAATCAAGACCCAAGTCATAAAACTAGTTATGAAACTTTTCATTCTGATTCATTATAACCGTGTTTTACAAAATATTGTTACTATTTTTCAATCTGTAGTTTGTTAAATAAGCCAACACAGTTTACATAGTTTAAATTTTAGCTAAAAAATATTCAACTCAAATTTGCTAAACTATGTAAATTTTATACTTTCTAGTTTGTCATACATTTTAATCAATTTAATACGTCCAAATTTGTTTGACAAGTTTTTTGTTTCGGAGGTAGGTTTCGGGTTCAGGTTCTGGTAGGAGATGGACCTAAACCTCATTCAGGTTTAGGTTATTAACGTGCATAGTTTTGAAAAAGAAACCAAAATTTCAGATGTCTGAAAACTTGACCTGAAAAATTAAGTGCAGATTAATGTTCAGGGTTACATTCCTCTTCAGGGACCTGAACCGGAACTGATTGGATTGCACTTAACATTACAATGGAATTAGTTGAAAGGATTCTAAATAAAATCAAAACTACAACGTATTGACTTCGTAGAAAGTCAGATAACAATTTTTGAAGACCCTGAATATGATATAACTATTCTATCAGCGTCAATTTGTGAATCTGATCCAATAAATTCTTTTTCTGGTAGACCTGCGCTTAAACATTTTTTATTCAGAAAAATGAAACTCAATAACTTGACTTTGCTGAGTCAAAAATTTACATAAACAGCAAACTCACTTTAGAAGATGACACAACTTTATTAAAATTTGCATATATGGATGTATTGAACTATGCACCTGTAAACAATTTTTTATTCAGTATGATCGACAATGTGAGTATTTACTTGCATGAGATGGAAATAACAACCAAATGTAACTTCTATTCATAAAGAGCCTACATCGAAAATCTTAGGTTGCTTTGAAAATTATCTGAAGACTATTGGCGAGGCGTCAATGTTTGCTAAAACTGATTAAGACACAAGTACTGAAGATTCTGGTTTGGAACTCATTTATGCCTATCTGGCTTTTCAACCACACTTTAAAAAAATGAAATCATGAGAAGAAATTGGAACGAATATATTCGGGGCTTGTGATTTTGTTGAAAGCTGTGGTTTTCATTTGCTGTATCATTCCAGCTGAAACACCTAATCATCGCCATTTTATTCCAGCTCAAAGAAATGTCAGTATAGGCAACATTGTAACATGACCGATCATCCGTTTCTAGCTATATGGGTATTTGGCCCAGAACTTATTGCCTGAGTATGTGGATTTTTGGCTAACGGTGACTTCGACCGTTGCAGTAGTGTTAAGTTGTCTACTTTGAATTTAGTAGTCCACATGAAGTGGTGGAATAAAAATAATTATTTTTAATTATACGTGGGCCGAAGACGTCATCTTTTGAGATAAATATTGCACGTTCCACTGATTATTTACATAATATTTAACGTTTATGTGCGCAGTGCATATTATAGGTGGGATTGGAATTGCACGTTGTATGTGCACAGTATCCGTGAGCGAAAGACCTTTACATGAGCCATAAATAGTTTGCTTCCGCAGTAAACATTTTCATTCACTTTCAACGGCTATTGGCGCAGCGCGTTCTACGTGCATGTTATATGCTGGCAACAGACGTTTGAATTCACAGTAAATGATGCACACGTGCGCAGTTTAGTTTTACATGGTCATTAGACGTTTATATGCGCATTGTGTTTATATGCACACTGCACTTATAATACGTGCGTATTGTATGTGCATATTTTTCTTGCGTAATGTACATGTCTAGTGGATGTTTGCATGAGGATGAAGAATCAGGATATGAAAAATAAATGTAAAATTGGAGTTTGGAAATATTAAAATTCGTTCATCATAACAAAAAAACCATATTCAAAATTATTTAGATTAGTATAAGTATAGGTTCTGAATATTAGTAGTTCAATTTGGTCGCTAATCGTACATTTCCGAATCTTCCTTAATTTTAAAAGTGCGTCAAAGGTATTAAAAGTCATGGTTGAACCAATAGTAAATTAAATATCGTTCTACGAAGATACGACGCATAAGAATACGAGACGGAAAATATAGAACCGAAAGTACGGCGCCAAAATTACGGCACAGTAATTACGGCGCTAGAAAATTTCTGCACGTGTAAAATACGACACACGAAACCACGGATAAGAGTAAAATACGACACGATATTGCAACATAAGAGTTTGAACAAAAAGAAAAATTGTTACTGTTTTAATGGCAACTTTGCTGCCATTGTTTGAATTTCACATCTAATTAATTTTTTAATTTCTCGGAATTGTATGTTATTCACTTTACTGTTTAAGACAATAGGCATAGAAAAAAGAACAGAACCAACAATTAGGCAAAAGTAGCAGATTTTAGCCAACTTATACAACAAAGTGATTAGGAAGGTTATCTCTGACAACTACCACATTGACAAACGTACAGTAAGCAAAATTCTGAAAAAGATGGACCAGATTGAACATACTGCAAGTAAAAACAGTTTAGTTGAACATAAACATATTCCTATTATGGAACAGGTTCCGAAGTCTTGAGAAAATTAAGATGTGGATTCTTTGTAATTTACAAACGAACGAGCTTCGAAAGGTGCTAACTATTGCTTACAAAATTTGGAGAAAGTGATCACCGAAGAAACTTTTTTATGTTGTGTGCAGATAAAAACAACTATTTTCTTTTGGCTAGACGTGTTTAATTTTGAACACCCACTGTCATTTAGTAAAATTAACAGGTAAGGCAAGATTCACAAATCACTTTTTTGTCACCAAAGATCGCGTTAAAAACCAAAATTAAAAAAGTTGCCTTTATCGCTTTCTGTCACGTTCGCTTTATATCACCAAAAATTTTNTGGCTAGACGTGTTTAATTTTGAACACCCACTGTCATTTAGTAAAATTAACAGGTAAGGCAAGATTCACAAATCATTTTTTTGTCACCAAAGATCGCGTTAAAAACCAAAATTAAAAAAGTTGCCTTTATCGCTTTCTGTCACGTTCGCTTTATATCACCAAAAATTTGGGCTCCCTTGGGAGTGACATTAAACAAATTCCAATGTAATATCATAATGACTAGAAATGAGAAATCAATCAGCTAAAAATAGTTTACAAAATATAATACGACAATCTCACAATAACCAAAATATACAGGTAAATAATTTGCAGATAAACTTCACTTCAGACTAACCTCAAATTTAACTTGAAGGCCCGGGATAACGTTTATACATTTTAGTCGCAGCGTTTTTTCCCCTTTGAAGTATAGTTTTTATAATTGAGATTGTTAAAAATAGTTGGTAAAGATAAAAATTGTGTATTAAAAATCACTTAAAAAATCACCACTGGTTGATCGTTTAAAGAATATTGCGCAGAACTATGATCCTTCATCTTGGATTATCTACGCAATGTAGTACTCACAATTAACATTGCTGTTTAGAGTTTATTCGTACTCATTTGTTACGCAAGTCGAGTCTACGAAGTTTCTTCATACAATGGAAGTTTTACCGGTTAATCGTACGAAGTGACCTCATAAGTTTTATCGTTTAAGTTTTCTAAGGCTTACGACGGTGCAAGTTTTTGTGACTAGTTGTGTGTTTTTAGATTGGATCAAATTATAAATTGTGAAATAAATGGAGTTCTCATAGACAAGTTATCACGTATTAAGATCGTAAAGCCATAATTTCGGCCCCTATTTTCTTGCGCTTATCTATTAATATCTTTATGATATTTGTCTGAAACTATGAACTCAATGATGTTTCAAAAGTATATCCAAAAATTTAATTTTCAAAAAATCATAACTTTTGTTCTAATAATTCTAGAGACTTGATTTTTTCTACTCCTTGCCAACTTTTCTATACAGTGTTTCAAAGTGTAACTTTTTCTACCGAAAAAAAATTTAGTGCTTTTAGATGCCCAATTATAATTACTGGAGTATTTTCTTCTCTAGTAAAGATTATGGGGCCCAAAGTGTCTATGCTAATGCTAACATATACTACTTGAGTGTAACGTAATGATGCGGACAAAGGTAGAAAAGATGAGGATAAAAGAATCTGCACATATGACAATATAGTTTCTCCCTTATGGGCATAGTTCATATGGAAAAATAATTTGGGCTGGGGGACTAATTTTATGAGATATTTTCATATGGTCTCAGCTTATATGATCATATGGGTAGTGTTTACGCGGTTGGTAGCTGGGGATTTGGAATTCTTTAATAATTTTTCAACATATTACAAAAAATGATGTACAAAACTGAAGCATATAACTCTCATATCTTATTCTATCCAAATAGCTATTGAGCTAATTAATAATTGCTTTCCTATGACGTAGTCTTAGATAATAAATTTTGAAATAAGTTCAGCAACAAAGCTTCATTATTTCTACTTGAGCACCTCAGAGAACTGTTGTTTCAAAATTTCATTTGACACATTTCATAGCGTATTTTTGTTGCAAAATATCCTTGTCCTATAAATAAGATAAACTGAGCCTCAATGCAACATAATTATACAACTTCTGGTTGAATAATGAGCAGATGTATTATTTATAACAGTTTTCAATTCAATGTACTAAATGGTTAACGGGGGTTGGAATTTTCTGAGTATTATTAATTCATATTAGGGCCAATACGGTACAAGCTTACCAAAACGTTACAGTTGCCAAATGAAGCACAAGTTACAGTATGATAATAACAATAGCATCTGGATAAGGGCATGTAATATTGAATTTTCAATACATTGAAATATTGGGGATTTTTCAAAATTGAAATGTTTATATTGAGCATAACCAGTATTGAGTATTTCGATATCGAAAATACTCACTTTTCACCTAAAAAATAGATATTTTTGGTTAAAGAGAATTATTTTTTATTTAAGTTAAGAAATGATGCGGACAGTGATTGACATGACCTTGAGTCAGTGTTTCATAAAAATTTCAGCAGTTTTTTCATTTTTTTCAATATTGACATTCAAGAAAGTGACCAATATTACATGCCCAAATTCTGAATTTATACAGTGGTGAAAGTGTTTTGACACAGCAAATTTTGTAATTTCCTACGTCTGCCACATGAGTTGCAAAATTTACTTTGTGTAAATATATAATTTGAAATTGTGTATTCGAAACATATCTTGCAAGTATGAATAAATACAAACTATTTTTTCTTATTTTTGGGTTTATACATACACATTCTGTGAAACATTTAGACATAGTCCATTCTCCGTTTTATTCAAAACATGATATTAGAAAGGAAATAAGTATCGAGCTCCGTCGTCTTGACAGATACTTAAGATACTGTGGAAATAAGGTAGATATTCTTGAAATCACAATTCAACAGATCCACGGTGCATTCAATAGTGGAAGGTTGTCTTCAGTAGCACTCACTAAATGCTACATTCGACGAATCGAAGCTATGAACCCTTAAATTAAGTCAATAATCGAGGTCAATCCAGAAGCTGTACAAATTGCAGCGGCTTTGGATACTGAGCGATTATTTGGAAAATCCCGAGGACCACTCCATGGAATTCCTATTTTCTTAAAGGATATCATCGCTACTAAAGATAAAACAAAAACATGCGCAGGTGCTTTAGCACTTTTGGGTCGAAGGACTCATACCGACTCTGACGTTACTTTGAAGTTGCGACAGGCAGGTGCAGTATTGATGGGGAAGTCTAATTTGAATGAATTTGCTGGGTGAGGCTTGAGAAAGTAATTCTAATTAGATTCCATTTGTTATATTAGAATAAGCAAGAATATTTTGGTTGACTTGGGGTTTAAGCTTTTTTTCATTTCTTATGAAATAGGTTTCGAGGTACGAATGTCCCAGACGGTTGGAGTGGAAGAGGAGGTCAGGCACTTAGTGTATACAACCTCACAACAAACCCGAGTGGCACAAGTACTGGATCTGTCGTAGCAGTGGCGGCAAACTTATGTGTCGCTGCTATCGGAACAGAGACTGACGGGTCCATAATTCAACCAGCTAGTCGAGGTGCAGTTGTTGGCATAAAACCAGGCGTTGGGGTATTGTCAACAAATGGTATAATTCCAACTGCATTCACACAAGACGCGGTGAGAAACCATACCATGACGCAGGTTTTTCGATGTGTTTTATATTTATAGAATATTGCTTTTAGCCAGGCCCTATCGCCAGAACAGTTCAAGATGTAGAAATAGTTTTGGAAGCACTTAAGATGTCGCCAAGCGTGGCTGGAGAATCCAAACTCCATCAAATATTAAAATATGTAAGACTTATTTGTGGACACTGACGATGTGGCATAACGCTCATTTTCAATAGCGTTGAATAACGCGCGGAATAAATATTTTGTCTTACTGTTACTTTGCTTCTACTGCCCCGTTAGATTTCGTTTTTTTAATAATAAATATGGCTGAACGTTACATTACATACACGAAACATTGCTAAAATGTTGCTAAGTATAAACAATAACTACATTCAAGGTAATTATTTCTTCATCGCGTTGATCCCTTCTTTGCAGCAAAACATTCGGGTTGGAGTGCCAAGAAATCCATACTGGAATCTTACGGCAAATAATGTTGACTATGAAAATGTGCTGCCAGCTCTCAATAATGCAGGGTTCAAGGTGATTGATCCAGTGAAAGCCACTATTGGCTTATTGGGGAATGTTAGCGACGATTTGGGTACGTAAGTCTAAATTAACAGCAGCTGTACAGAGAGAAAGATTAGGTCGGAGAGATTACCCCCATGTTTAGCCGCTCGGTCTACCATCAGCTGTGGCAGGGCTGACCCGCCACTTTGAGATTAAGACAGGAATTGCCACAAAAATTTGGCCTCTGGTGGGGTATGATCCCACCAGATCATACAGTGCATCTTGGGTATTTCGGACCCAACGCACTACCGTTTGTGCTACAGAGCCGATTTGTGGAATCTTGTCCTCAATCTCAATACAACTCCGAAACTCTCCTTCCTGGTCATTCATTGCCAGGTAAGGAGTCTAATGTCTCATTCATGAGTACAGTAGTGGGGATTGAGTCTTATGCTCAAATCCCCAAACAGCGTTTACCATTCCTTTTACTCATAAAGTAAAATTTTGCAAATTGGGGAAAATTTTTTTCTTAAGACTAAGATTAAGTCTAATTTACTATTTTTAACTAAAACTGAATTTAATTTATAGTAATAGCAACAAATCCTAAGGTTAATGGATCATTTGCTCAAATTGTTCTTCATCCATTCCAAGACAATAATTCAGCCGATCATAAAATTCTCGTCTTACATATTGTTGCTATTGAGGATTTTGGTTAAGGATTTGTTGCGCATTTCACTATAAATCAAACTTAGCCTTAGTTAAAAATAGTAAATTAGACTTAATCTTAAATCTTAAGTAAAAAAAATTTCTCCAATTTGCAAATTGTTACTCCTTAAGGGTATGCACATGGAAATATCCAGTTATTTTGTCGCATACGGGAGATCCGAACGTTTAACCTTGACCTTTGACCTTAAGAGGGTCGTCACCGACAAAAACATATAGGGGAAGTTACTCAGTTCAATAGCCTGAACAAGTTTTGTAAATAATTAAAATTATTATTGTTGATATCGCTCTTTTTCGGGAATGCTAATGGCTAATGGATGGGTAAATGTGTTAACAGAAGAAGTAATGTCTCCGACTTAATCTTTCTCACTGTACTAAATACAGAGTTTATCAATAACAACTGACAGGGGATACCCCACTCTCCTAGCCCCAACCCTGTCCATCCTGCATACATGGGCAAATATTTATTATTTCAGGTATTAACAATTTTAGAAATAAAATTGCGTGCTTAATTTAAAGAATTTTAAGTTATATTTTTTTAAACTAATTATTTTTTAATATACAATATTTTTTCTATTTCTTAAATTCGACTCAGGTATTAGGATGAAAAGACTCCTAGATGGGCAACTGCAATTAAATATCATAGTGCGCATAAAATAAATTTGTGGTGTGGGATTATTGAAGATAAAGTTATAGGACCGCATTACTTTGATGGAAACATCACGGCGGCTGCATATGTTGACATGCTGGAGTCCAGAGTCATTGTTGGATGTCAACGCGTAGCAAAGTATCCCCTTGGAAAATCTTGGGTGGCAACAAGATGGGGCTCCTGCGCACTATGCAATTATCACCAAAAATCTCCTGGATTCTATTTGGCCAAATCAAAGGATAGGAATGCGAGGTCCTGCAGAATGGCCGGCTAGATCCTCAGACTTAAATCGATTGGATTACTTTTTTGGAGGTATATGAAGTCGACAATTTTCAACCCTCCTCGTGCAATAGACATTCCCCAACTCAAGGATCGAATACAAACTTTTGTTGATAATTTAAACAACAATCCACAGATGCTGCAGAACGTTAGAAGGGCGTTTTATGATCGCCTTGGTCATTGAATTCAAATGGATGGAGGTCATTTTGATCAAATGATACACTAAAATAAGGAGCTTAGCCATTTCGGTAAAATTAAAACTAAACTCTGAATTCCAATACAAAAGTAATAAATATTTGGCCCATGTATGCAAGTTGGACAGGGTGGGGGCTAGGAGTGTGTTGTATCCCCTGTCAGTTGCTATTGGTCACCTCAGTACTTAATAAGTGCCCTCGAGCATGTTATACCATGTTATACCATGACACTTTCTTTCCCGGCTGGTTGGGTAAATGCGAGAAAACTGGTGCTGTCACAGTAGCCAAACTAAGATTTATTCTCCAGAGACAATAAAAATGGATAACAATCCGTAGCAAGCTCGAGCACAAAGGAAATATAGTTAAAGGATAGATTCATTGATAGATTGAAATAGCTGCATATATGCTTAGGTAGATAGAAAGATAGTTAGATAAATACAGGGTCCACCAGAATTAATGGCGAATTATAACCAACATAGTATTATAAGATCGTTTAAAACAGCAATAATTATTTATATTTCAGCAAATCATAAGGGACAGCATAATAATTATAAAAGGGTAGGTATAATAGCATAATAATAGTACAAATTATTGAAAAATAATTTTGACGTGTAAAAAGTTAGGCATTTGTTAGTTTCAATATGAAACTTTGAATACTGTTATTTTAAAATTTCTTTGGCCCGTGGAGGTGACTTTTGGGCAATATTTTGGCTCCTTTCACTTCATTTCATAAATACTATCGTATTTATAGAACCTATTTATCCGCAAGTGGTTTCAACAAACCTAAAAATAATTATTATAGCAGCAGTGAACACAACGCAGTTGTTAAATTTATATTCTACTACTTTGTATTTGACAAAAATTAAACCTGGATTTCTTATAACAGTGAAAAATTTACTTTATGTGATAAAAGTCAATAGATTACAAGTGAATGGGTGTGATAGCAAGGCATTCATGAGCCACAGTTCAGAAAATAAAGTGAAAGGAGAATTTTCCCGTACAGGTTTATTTAGCAGGAGTTACTTTCAGATTATTATTTTGGTTGGAACAAGTTCATAAAAAATTATTACGTTGTTTGTATCATTTTTCTTAATAAATCGGATTAAAAATTTATTACTTCTTAACTATACAGATACAGTACGGATTTATTCCTTAGGCAATCAGTCTTGAAACAGTTCGAACAATAATTTATTAATTTCAATTTATTCGTTGTTGCTAATGCGTGAGATGTCGAGCAAAAAACAGTGATTTTTATCCGCGAGCATTTCACTTCTTTTACCCAAGAGCATTTCACTTCTATTATCCCCTCACAGTAACCTCATATACCATACAGAAGTCTGTATGGTATACCATATAGTAGAGAACAGAGTTCTGTAGTGTTTCCTCCCACTGTAGATAGACTGATGGATGCATATATAGATTTATAGATATATGGATAGATGGATAGATGGATAGAGAGGTAGATCGTTAGACGTTATAGATATTTGAATAGATAGATAGATGGATATATGTATAGATAGTTAATTAGCAAGGATACCGAAAATATACTCTAACTCTAAAAAAATCCTGCGGCTTTTCCTTAAAAAACATGCTTTTGCTGCTTNAGTAGAGAACAGAGTTCTGTAGTGTTTCCTCCCACTGTAGATAGACTGATGGATGCATATATAGATTTATAGATTTATAGATATATGGATAGATGGATAGATGGATAGAGAGGTAGATCGTTAGACGTTATAGATATTTGNACTTCTTTCTCAGGCTCATTTGCATTGAATCATACCTTACAACGTTTTCCATTTACTAATGATTCAGTTTTTTTTCATTTGGTAAAGTAATTTTTACAATAGAACACTCATTGATTTTTTGGCCCAGTGTTTGCCTAAGAGTTGATGGAGTAAGTANTAAAGTAATTTTTACAATAGAACACTCATTGATTTTTTGGCCCAGTGTTTGCCTAAGAGTTGATGGAGTAAGTAGAATGCTTTTTATTATATTAAATAAAATTTTATATATTCTTTGGTTGTAAAATGTGATTTGATCAAAATAAAATTTAGAAAAATTAAAAAAAAATTTTTTTTAACCATGGCTAAACCAAATAAACCCGGTTTAAACCAATAAACCAGGTTTTTTTGATTTTTATAGAAGAAAAAAAAAGAAGAAACAGGAACCCTGCCAGAATAAGACTCGACTAATTATTGGCTGATTTAAAACAAACAAAACCATTTTTCCATTCACCCAATCCCTCATCCATAATTTGCCCAACTATGGCTAGCAGCCGAGGAAGGTGCCCTCGAAACATAAGTTAAACTTGGAGTGGGTGGAGTTCAAAAAGTGAAAGAAATATTTGTTCCAAACGATAGTTAAAGGTTAGATTCATTGATAGATTGAAGTAGCTGCATATATGCTTAGGTAGATAGAAAGATAGATAAATACAGGGTCCACCAGAACTAAGTACCATATGGCGAAAGCACAAGGGTTAAAGCATATGCCAAAAAAATGTGGTGTTCCTACTTCTCTCTTTTATTCTTGTCTCTCCAGAGATTTTCGCGCGTACTCTAACAACCGACAACCCAATCAAAGATTCGATAACTTGTTTCATTTCAATCATTTATTACAACGAAATCACACTCATTAGATCATCTTCTCTTGGTTTAATCTCGACTCATTGGCTTGGTAATTGAATTAAATGATCAAACTGCTCATACCATCAGTAGGTTTACGCACTTGGAGGTAAAGTTTAATAAAATTTGTATGAACTAAGATGATTACATCGTAAAAAATAATTTGATTAATTTAAAAAAGTATTTTAATTTCTATATAACATCACTTTATTTTTGAATCATTATTTGTCAACTAAAAAACAAAGGGTTGGTAATTACAAAACTATAAATCAAATAGAAATATTATAAACAAAATTTTCATTTATATTTTATCGATGAAAATGAATTAATTGATACATTTTGCAAATATTTTAATTTTAAGAATATTTAAAGGTTCATTGTTCAGTCGGGTGAAAATGTACAGAATCCTGTCTCCAAGGGTACAGAATCTTGTACCTCATAAAGTACAAGGTTCTGTAACCTTCGAGACAGGATTCTACTAGAGGGCTGCGGGAACCCATGGAAGGGCTGAGGGAATTTACTGGAGGGCTGCGGGAACCCACGGTAGGGCTGCGGGAACCCATGGGAGGGCTGCGGAAACCCACGGGAAGGCTGCGGGAACCTACAGGAGGGCTGTGGGAACCCACTGGATGGCTGCGGGAACCCACGGGAGGGCTTCCGAAGCTTCGCGGCAACCCTATTGAATATTAAGAGAAAATGTTAAATATTTAATCCTAACATTGTTAATACGATACGAAATTTGTTATTNGGAGGGCTGCGGGAACCCACGGGAGGGCTTCCAAAGCTTCGCGGCAACCCTATTGAATACTAAGCGAAAATGTTAAATATTTAATCCTAACATTGTTAATACGATACGAAATTTGTTATTAATTAACTTGGTCAACGGAATAAGGAGAAAACCAGGGACAGACGGTACACGGTTATGGGGGTATCTGAAGTCCGTTGTTTTTCAAGATCCTCCCCCTGAGATAATTGAACAAATGAAAGCGTCTATTATCGGATCCGTTGCTGCAATCCCTGTTGATACTTTTCATAATTTTTTCGGGAATTCTACGATCGCATGGGTTACGTTACTAATACCAACGGAGCTCATTTTGAGCAATTTATTCGTTGAAATATAGACAAACAATTTTATTAGAAGTTTAGCAGTTTATACGATTGGATCATTTCGAATATGTATAAAATAATGATAAATTTTTGATTCAACTACCTTTAACCTTGCAATAACTTTTTCTTACTTCTAGCACTGTCTGATGCAGTGCAACACTCTAAATTTCTGACGCATTTTTCATAAAAACTTTCTCCATATGGTACTTAATTCTGGTGGACCCTGTATATATTGACTTAGCCGTGTGAACTTTCTCCAATGTCTGCTTATTTCTGGCGGATGGTGTAGATCAGTGGGAGGAAACACTACAGAACTCTGTTTTCTACCATACAGACCTCTGAATGGTAAAATACAGAGTTCTGTAGTGTAGTGAGGTACCATACAGAAGTCTGTATGGTTTTATAGTGCATGTCAGAAACCAGGAAATGATGATTTTACACAATTGTGAGGGGAGAATTGTGATAAAATACATCCCGAAACCAACATAGAAATATAAGATAGTTTAAAACAGCAATAATTATTTATATTTCAGCAAATCATTAGGGACAGCATAATAATTATAATAGGGTAGGTATAATAGCATAATAATAGTACAAATTATTGAAAAATAATTTTGACGTGTAAAAAGTTAGGCATTTGTTAGTTTCAATATGAAACTTTGAATACTGTTATTTTAAAATTTCTTTGGCCTGCGGAGGTGACTTTTGGGCAATATTTTGGCTCCTTTCACTTCATTTCATAAATACTATCGTATTTATAGAACCTATTTATCCGCAAGTGGTTTCAACAGACCTAAAAATAATTATTATAGCAGCAGTGAACACAACGCAGTTGTTAAATTTATATTCTACTACTTTGTATTTGACAAAAATTGAACCTGGATTTCTTATAACAGTGAAAAATTTACTTTATGTGATAAAAGTCAATAGATTACAAGTGAATGGGTGTGATAGCAAGGCATTCATGAGCCACAGTTCAAAAAATAAAGTGAAAGGAGAATTTTTCCGTACAGGTTTATTTAGCAGGAGTTACTTTCAGATTATTATTGTGGTTGGAACAAGTTCATAAAATATTATTACGTTGTTTGTATCATTTTTCTTAATAAATCGGATTAAAAATTTATTACTTCTTAACTATACAGATACAGTACGGATTTATTCCTTAGGCCATCAGTCTTGAAACAGTTCGAACAACAATTTATTAATTTCAATTTATTCGTTGTTGCTAGTGTGTGAGATGTCGAGCAAAAAACAGTGATTTTTATCCGCGAGCATTTCACTTCTTTTACCCAAGAGCATTTCACTTCTATTATCCCCTCACAGTAACCTCATATACCATACAGAAGTCTGTATGGTATACCATATAGTAGAGAACAGAGTTCTGTAGTGTTTCCTCCCACTGTAGATAGACTGATGGATGCATATATAGATTTATAGATATATGGATAGATGGATAGATGGATAGAGAGGTAGATCGTTAGACGTTATAGATATTTGAATAGATAGATAGATGGATATATGTATAGATAGTTAGGATACCGAAAATATACTCTAACTCTAAAAAAATCCTGCGGCTTTTCCTTAAAAAACATGCTTTTGCTGCTTTTTCTAAAATTATAACATAGAACTATTTATTATACCGGTAGACGCATTTATTCACTTTATTACTCGTGCGTATATAGACGCATTTATTCATTTTATTACTCGTGCGTATATAGACGCATTTATTCACGAGTAATTTGGCACCTTATATGCACTAAAACACAGTAATGTCAACAATGCCTAGTTATTATCATTTTTGTATATTTTTCAGAAAAATACTTCATTCTGTTTCATGTGTTTTGTTTTAAATTTAAATCTAAACTGAATTCAAAAATGAAAGGAAAAGATGCGGACTATAGGAATAACTGCTAAAGGACTAATTCGTAATTTTCAGAATCAATTTTCTATGACTCTACACACTCAGTGAGTAAACGTAGAAGTTCGTTAAGTTTACAAGGTTGCTGCTTTCGCAATATGCAGTTGTCTTAGACTTTTGTATTTCGGCTTAAAAATCTTAATTCTTGGCTTAATTTTATGGGAAATGGTGAGAAAATAAATTTACAGTAGTTTAGCTGTATGCTGCCGATACGTTATTCTCGGAGGAAAAAAGCTGAGATTCTTGGACTTTAGACTTTTCACCAAGTTTCATAAAAAAACATACTCACAACTTACCCAACCCCATTCCCACCAGCACGAGTCCAAATTTTGTCAAAACAAAGGCGTCTTGAGTTACTGAATTGTTTG